>JAUTBR010215398.1:0-13659 GCA_032361205.1 Pseudorimula midatlantica | reverse complement strand
CTTTGCATTGTAAACTACAATTCGGTCCAAAACGACAACTTAATTTGTGTCAGACTGTGATATTATGCCTTTAAATGAATTTCGTGTACAGTGTAGTATATATAGAGTATACAAGAACGGATCCCTCTTTTAGACGAACCGAAGGACGATTCTTAGTACTAGATACATTTCAACAAATACCACGTATATTATTTGTTATCCAGAATTACAATGCTAGCACTAAACAAATAACAGTGTACAAATAATCGGCGTATATCAATATTAAATTTCTATAAAGCTTCTTATTTAAAATCCTTTTTATTTCGAGCTGTTACTTTATTTTATTTATTTGTACCTTACGTCACCAATGTATTGTTCAACATGCAATGTTAAGTCTTGCAAACTCTAATAAAATGTCCATTAAAAGTGACGCAAATATCCACAGTGAAATCGATAAAAAATGTCATCGTCTAGTTAATCATTATATAAGATGTCGTTGGCACGTCACTTCCTCTACAAGACAATGTCATGCCGTCATCTATAAAAGCTTCATTTACGAAAAGTCCTCCAATTTGTAAATAAATCACACAATCGTTTGTCAGAAATACATGCGCGAGCATTCATCGGAAGTTATTCTGTGAATGTAATGTTAATGTGGACAACTGGTATATCCTTGTTGTAGTCTATGAAAGAAAATCTCAGAAACAATATACCAGCAAAGGATGACCAGAAAATAACACGGTATCGGGTTGCCCATGGGCATCGGGGCGCCTGCTGAATTGATATGCATGGGATAAGAACCGGCAGAAATTACTAGGTTATTGTCCCAAACATGTCACCCATTGTACGGTTGTTATTGATTGATCCCCATGTGTTTGTCGTAGTGTCTTGATCTGCGAAGAATACCGCCGGTTGTGTTCAGAACAGCGCAGAACAATGGCTCGCCTCGTCTATTCACAGCCTTGACGGAGTTAATGGTCAATGAGTTATACGTTAATGAGGCGAAGTGATAATCCCACGACAATGCCTATAAATATAACATGGCAACAGTTGTTAAAACTTTAGTAAGATTAATGGGGGCATAATTTTAAAAATATAATGTTTTATACATTTTGATTGACATCCAGTTTCACGTGTCTTCTGGGTTTAATGGTAGGTTTGAATGACACGAACAAACATAGTGTAATACGCCATGTTGACATGGCGGTATGGATAATTTACTCGGTAATCTTTACGATGAATAATTAATGACTGTGACTTCCAATCCATATCGGATACATTAACATTAAACATTTATGAACTGTTCCCGTGGAAATGAGCGGTAAATTTAAAAGCATGTCAGCTGTAAGGCATAAATTGGAAGTTCTGAAACCATTAATGCATTACTACTGGTGTTGAATTTTACATCTAAAGCCTACACAAATTCGATTAAAATAACATCTGATCGAGATTAGAATCTGAAGTGTCACCAATGGAAACTGTGGATATTGCAAGGGAAGCAAATCCATCTCACATAAAATAAATTCACATAACATACATAAAATAAATTCTATTTACTGAACAGTTATACATTATAAATATATTTATTTCAGTAACACGGCACTCACGTATTTGAGGTCTCTCCATGTGTAATTCTAGTGGCCCAGCGCATGAATGATGAAACTCAAAATATCAATATTTATTGTACATGGTTATTTTACAGTATGTGTACACTACATCATTAATATTGAAGCTAGATTTACCGATCATACCCCAAATCACAACCACTATTAAGAAAAACGTGCAGAAACCCCAACCAAAAATAGAAGCATGAAAATCCAAGTCAATAATCATTGACCGTATTTTATTCTGGTATCAAATACCGAATCCTAGACTAGTATCGATATGATAAATTCACGTACATGTTCGAAATGCATTTGCACACATCTTCATGTCAGTTTGTAATACACTTATGTAGCTCTCAAACTCTGCCCGTATTTAGTGTATAATGGCATAAAGTTGCAATTAATCAATTTCACCCGTGAGTATCTGAGTACCTGAGCTTGTCGTCTTCAATCATACAAACTAATACCGACAGTTTCACAAGTAACCATAACCACACTGGGACATTGTACTAATACCTTAAAATGTTTTAGTTTTGTATTTATTCAGTGAAACCCGTTTCTTGTTATCTTTTCTCTTTCCCCTAAGCAATGAGATGCATTTATCGATATGGAATAAGAATGAAACGCTAAGCTCTTCAATGTGTCTATTGTGTTTGCATGAAACACGTTTCGCTTGATCTTAGTGAAAACCGACATATGTTATAAGGTATTTTTGATAACGACATAAGCGTCAAATAGAACGTTAATGTAGAAATGGATTGACACAATGCGTCACAATAGGACATTTGACAGCTAATTACTTCTAATGCAGTTCAGCGAAAACCATATGGATTTTGATCAGTTGTGAGCGAATTAATTCATAAGGGACCTGATGCGAAATGTTCAGAGCTGTTGCACAATTGGATACCACAATAGAATAATTCAATTGTTTTGCTGCAGTGAAATAGAATGAAATGGTTTTGGGTTATAGAAATTCCTCTGATTAGCGGCACCAATAGAATCAGCATTGTACAAGCGATTGTTGTGATAGGAAGTAAAAGCTTTGCATTAAACACCTAAATTGTTCATCCAATTCATTGAAAAGGGAAAATGGAAATAGTAAACGTGATGGAGAAAGGTTCTAAAAACACGATGCCATTTTAACAACTGTCATGTAAAGAAATAGACATTAAATTGAGCAATTATGGCATCTTAATCAATTGCTTTTCGTGTTTTGTCTGGTATGATTGATTGGATTATTTCTTCATAGAGGAAATACAACGACTTCCATCTTCTTAGTCAACATCAAACCTAATTATTTCAAAACTGTAAAACCGTTTATCAAAATTTAAAAAGCCCCTGATAATGAGTGGCAATAAGTCAAATCTGTATAACCCGAGTCATCCCAACACTATTGTAATGACATATGTAATAGATTGAACTCTAGTCTTCTGAACATTCAGCATATTAATGTTGGATGGAATTGGTGGACAGGAAGGTGTTCTAGTTATGAGTTCCAAAACATCTCAATTACATGAATGTGTTCAATTGCACATAGTGCGTGAATAGAATGATTACTAATTCTGTCATTGGACAGCGAAGTGTCATCGTAGGCTGCCTTTTCTCAAAGAAAGAGATAGGGGAGAGATCAAGTAGGGGAGAGAGGGGATAGTGATAAAGAGAGAGAGAGAGAGAGAGAGAGAGACTAACAATATATTGTCAGTGAGAAAGAAAAGGAAAATATCTCAGCCAGACACAGCATCAACTACCACACCTCACTGGCAACCCCCCATCCACCCCAATACTCCACATGTACAACGATAAAGCCTTACATTCCACCCACAAACGTCCAACACGTTAGTTCTCGCACGCCGAGGCACTAAATACGCCATCAATATATACCATGCATGAGCACCGCCCTGCATACCGTGAACACATAGTAACGTGTTTTCTAATAGGACATTTGTTATATAATTATGTTGCTTAACCATGCAAAATCAATATACATACCATATAGTTCTAAGACATAACTGACTCCAAATCTAAACCGTAACTCAGTCAGATCTAAGCCGTAACTCACTCAGATATGCAGTCAAATGTTTCCCTGATGGCTTTACTATTTGAACATTGTTAAATAGGAATTGTAAACACATATGTATACTTGATAATAGGACTGCTAAGCTTATGATTTGTCGACAGCACCGTGTATGCGAGAAGGATGGTATAATTGGCTTCATACTCGTAATTCGTATGCATGGATATTTCATGGATATACCAACGGAATCTGAGAAACATAACCCGCCGGCTATAACTGTTGGCAAACAGACAAAAGAACTTGATACAATTCAGTTCATGCATATATGACTTTGAACTGCATATAGTAATTTAGTATCTTCTTGTGAAGAGATCGGGTATAATAAGCTAAACATGCTGGTGTATTCTGGTGAAGGTTTACATGACTCGACTCAAGTACACTGGAGATTCGTTTCATGTTGCTCATATATGCATTATAGCCAGGATCGTCTCTATTAAGAATGGCAAGGATCACGAATCTTATTCAAGGGAGTTGGAAAACAATTATGCTATTTAGCAAGATCAGTGAATGGAATCTGCCCTGTCCTTAGCTATTATGCAGTGGATAAAAACAATAGCCAAGTATCGTAACCATTATCAAAGTATTATTTTGCATTAATACAATGTATTTACAACGAAACATTTTGGAGAGAAAAAGAACATGTAAGTTCTAAGTATGATATTAAAGGCACACAGTTATGTATGGTTGTTTTGGACTAGTTCTTAGCTACAACTGCAAACTACATTCACTTGACATACATAAAATCATGTTTGCACTTCTAAAAACCTTTCCACAAATAACCAAGGTAACCAAGGTAAACCCCCTGTAGTCTACTGATAGACAACCTGAATATAGTCGTATTGCTATTTGCTTCATTATGTTAATGTAAGGGGACTCAGTGGTACGACTTAAAAATATAATACGCAACGGAAACGTTAAATGGGACATAACTCTAATATAACTCGAATTCATTATGAAAACTGTAATGCATCAAAGACAAGATAAATAGCGGAACGTTCCCCTATTTAATATAAAACAATCGAGTGTTGGGGATCAAGTACATAAGTAAATAACAGCTTTTGGGTGGGTAAATCAAGCGTAATTATTAGTCTCAGATCAAAATTTGTCTGTCCATTATCCAGGTCTATCAACTGTGATATTATGCCAATATATATAAAAATTAAAACCCCCACTAAATATTGTTACCACGGCTGATGCCAATCTGCCAATCTGCTGATGCCAATCTGATGCCAATCTACCTTATTTTCGTAATAATTTCGGTACCAATTTTTAAACCGGTTAACATTTGCGGCTATCTATCACTAGTATAGTCATACGACCGGTACTGTAGATCTGATGTTATTTATTACTGGTATGTCCACATACGTGCATACGGTGGTTCTCATGTTCTGTTTCTGAGAATGACCCTCAGACGTAATACGTCATCACCGGGGTTCTGTTCAGCGCAGAACACTCGACCCAGAGGTCGCTTCTTGTCAGAATGTGTATATAATTATTGCTTTTAAGTGTTGGAGAGGTCGAACACTACTGTCGGGAAAACAATGTCAGCCGTCATTCACGTGGACAATCGATAATTAGGTGCAAAGTAATAATTTTCAGATTATATTCCCGTATTGATTTTTAATTTGGATAACGATCTCGTTTCGGTATAAATTGTAAGTATGATATTAGTATTACAATTAAAGGTACGGTTCCTTATGCAACGAAAAGGCAATGTTAATCTAATATATTAATCCATTTATGTATCATATAATGTATGGTATTTGTTGTCCTTTAAAAAAAATCACACCAGTCTTCTTGTTATGACACATTTATTGAGAAGATTGATTTGAGCGATGCTTTACCATACACGTCAGCATCTGTAGTACACGAGTCCTCTTAGCTGTTCAGCCACATTTAATTACGATATCACACAGTCAATACAGAACTAGAAAACGATGTCTCCAACACAGATGATAATATTCCTTTTCTACATGTCATCTCACATTAAATCCAGCTAATTGCAGTGTAATTCCCGGCTAATCGCTTTGATTCACAATCATCTAACATTTTCTAACACACGAACTGCATGAATCTAGGTCCCACTTCACTAAAGGTATTTAGTTTTAAGCTGTGAACACCATTTCTACCTCCACCCACCCGACGTTCCTAATCGACATGGCACGATATGCAACACGAAATTATTGGCTAGAACAATAGTTCCAGGCCGAGCTTACCTGCATGTCTTGTACTGCTGTGACGAATCTATACTGAATGTTCATACAGTAAGTAATTTACCTTGTATTGCAGTGATTAATTTACATGGTATTGCAGAGACTAATTTACATAGTATTGCGCAGACACTTTAAATATAGTTACCAGCTTGACTTGTACTATG
Organism: Pseudorimula midatlantica; assembly: GCA_032361205.1. Classification (NCBI taxonomy): domain Eukaryota; kingdom Metazoa; phylum Mollusca; class Gastropoda; order Lepetellida; family Lepetodrilidae; genus Pseudorimula; species Pseudorimula midatlantica. The sequence continues at coordinate 7,625 of JAUTBR010215398.1, read as the reverse complement.
GTGATTAATTTACCTTGTACTGCAGTGACTAATTTATCTTGTACTGCAGTGACTAATTTATCTTGTACTGCAGTGATTAATTTACCTTGTACTGCAGTGACTAATTTATCTTGTACTGCAGTGATTAATTTACGTTGTATTGCAGTGACTACTTTATTTTGTACTGCAGTGACTAATTTATCTTGTACTGCAGTGGTTAATTTACCTTGTACTGCAGTGACTAATTTATCTTGTACTGCAGTGACTAATTTACCTTGTACTGTAGTGACTAATTTACCTATTTGTCTAGTCCTTGAACTGGACTAATTTAGTTTGTACTGCGGTAATTAATTTACCTTGTATTGCAGAGACTAATTTATCTTGTACCCTAATACCGCATTTACCTATTTTCCTTTAGTGAAGTGACTTTACATTGAATGTGCTGCAGTGACTTATTTACCTTGTGCTGTGGTGACTAATTTTCCTGTTTACCTTGTACTACAGTGACCTCATACTCGCATCCCGTCTGAACTTCAACTTAATGCGCACGAAATTACTCCCATCGTTTAGTACTCTTGCTTACTCAGTATCGGTGAAAGGAAATTCTAACATTACTTCGAAATATTCACAAAGAATCTCAAAAGCAAAATTGCTTTTTACTGTCTTCTGAACCTATGATCAAGTAAATTTCCATGTTCTTTTTGCCCGGAGTGTTTGCTCATGCAGTTGTGTGTGTTGCCATTTCAATAGAAGGTTGGATAGATGATGGACTACTGGCCTATTGTTCTTCAAGAGGTCTGTTCTGAGACAGGCCGCAGACAAATAGAAATGAAACCAAATACGGAGTTTATTGTTCCACATCTATTTCTCTTGTCGTGCGGAAAACAGAACCGGCGCTGTGACAGGAAGGCTATAATGTCGGCTCGCCAACTTAGGGTTTCTCTTTCTTTATCTGTTGGTTTTGCTGCCTCGACGGAGAGGAAATGTAGTTTTCTATTTCTGATCAATTCTGCTCTTGACGTGGAGTAATTTTGCTCAAGCACAAAGGCTCTGCAAAACCCAAACAAAGACTACCTTTAAGACAGTTGAAAGTGCTCTCCTATCAGCTAAAACTCAATAAAAGCTTGGCAGGGGGATTGGTACAGTTGCATATCTCCGTGAACTTGTAAGAGTTGGTCAGGAAAATGGATTTGAATACTTCATCTGACAACGTAATCTTGTCAGATGTCTAACGAGCCGATGCCATTAGATGAATCGGAATCTTCTAGAATAACTTTCTACTGCAGCTGATATCACAGCCCTTTAGACCACAGTACCTGCGTCCACATCTAGGGCCACATCACCTGAAGGCTTGGCTCTTTAATCAATGGCTTCTACCTGGACCGTCATTTCCCGAAGGCTGTCAGAAGGTTCAGCCGTCTTCGGTTCGGTCCAAATGCTAGACGAGGAGGTCTTCCAGGGCTATTAACGACGACGTAACGCACACCGACGGAATATGCTTGGGGAATGGAAACGATATTGTTTGATGGTAATCAATGATACCAGCATGGTCTGCAGGAGAAGGGAGATAAATAGAATAGCGTGGACGGTTCACCACGTGTCAGCTTCTATAGCTTATCGCTGTTATTGGGTTCATTTTAAAAAGAAGTTGCCAGGTTTTAGCTATCAACATTGAAAATGGCAGTAGAAGAATACCGGAAGCTGTCCTAGCGATGTTCATTTCTATAATAATGATACTACTACTATTAATACTAATATACTACTACTACTATTACTACTAATACTACTACTACTACTACTACTACTACTACTACTACTACTACTACTATACTCCTACTGCGTCCATGTATAAGGACGTGATCGCTGCGCTAGTTGATAAAGCATTCATCTTTCTATCGAGTGAACTGCTATGTCTTCACCAGAATTTGAAAAGAAGAATAGCAAGGATAAGCCCTTAAGTGAACAGGCAAATTAGGAATTAATAAGTCGCTCCCCATAAAAACACGTACTAGTATATAATACCATCGCAATATTTGCTGAACTAATCTTTTAAGTTCCAATCATCGCCCATGTCGCGCTTTATAGTGTTACATCAATACATGCTTATTGTAATGTTGTATGTATTGCAACGGGATTGGTTTTTGAAAATGTCACGTGATGAAACAAGCTGTTGCAAAACAATATGTTTCTTATCATATACACTGTCTAATGATAAAACACGAAGTTATGTCCAATCCATAGACTATTTGGACGACTTGACAGTTACAATATTATCTTTAGTCAAATCGTGTTTGTCCGTGCAATATTATAGAGAAACGCATGTTTAGTTTATAACGATTCAACACCATTATTATTGTTATAACAAATACATATCTTTACAGGCGAAATCTAAATATGTTGAGAGTGTTTGTTTGCCATGCTTTTGTTTATATTTAATTCAATACACGTGTGCTGATAATTTGATTTAATATTTGTATATCGCGTTCTTTCGCATCTATGATAACAACAACTGTCATCTGGACGTTTTTCTCAATAGCAATTATACACATTCGATTTTATATCGAAGCTGTCATAATATATTGGAATATAAATATGTCGACTTGGCATCATAAAATGTGTACTCGATGTTATTTTTCCATGACAGTTTTACATAGATACTGCTATTATGTAAATACTTTGCGTTGTCATTAATCCAGTTCATTCCTTCTACAAATTTGTAAAACTTTACACAAGTTTACATAGAAAAGATTGAGTTCAAATAGGAAGTATTTTATATGTTAAAGATGTTATATGAGTGCTGACAATTATTACTTAAAGTGTCGCTCGGATGTGAGAAGAGATAGAAGAAAAATGTTTAGTAAGATGTATACCGATCTTTTATAAGAAACGTTTCTCATCTTTAAATGCAATTAATATTTTAATCCTTTACTATAGGCAACGGAAGAGAATGATTGAATAGCGAATAAGAAAACGTTAAACGTTTGTTTGCATATAGTCTAGACAGTACTGTAAGTAGGTCTTCACGTGAATTTCAAATACTGTTTTCTAAATTGCATCAAAAGAAAACCCTATTGTTAATCTTCAATCAAACCTGATATTATCAATTTTTGAATCATCAATGTTGACGGATTAGATGCGCTATGATATTGACATTTGCACTTCCGGTCCAGACCAAGGTGGCCGCCATTTTGATGTAGCGACACACTGTGTTAAATGCAAATGTCGGAAGGGATATTGTACCGAATTCCGGCATAGGGCAGGCGCCGGAAGTTTATACTGTCATGGTGACAAATCGGCCGGTCAATCATTAAGTCCCTCTCGGAGAACTTAACAATCCCAACTGGAGTAGGCAGCCAACTTGGAGTGATTAAGTACCAGGCCAAACATAAAGTCCAATGCAGCATTTGGCCCAATATAGTCACAATAAAGTCAGTTAATTATATGTTTTATATTGTGTAGGCCCTATTGATTAGTATATTTCGATGAAATGGACAATCAACTCACGCAAGCGCACGCACACAAGGGCATACACAATTACATACACACGCATACGCACACACACATACACACACTCAGGTTTCAACTGTGCTATTAAATAATGTGTCAAAGAATAACACGACATTATATATTTTACATGTAAAATTCTAAATTCGTTTACTTTATAAGAACATAATTTCAAGTGATTCCTGTATTATAATACCATGCAATACAAATGTCACTAACACATTGTTTTATCACCTCAATTCAAAATGGCACGATTCATGTCTCAATGTAGTCAATGCATGCCCTATTGCAGGGCCAGAAATTCAAGTACAAACTCCACATAGCAAAAACAAATGTTAGTTGTCCTGTTAGGTGTCCGGACTAGGACACCTGACATGGATGCTCAAATATAAACCAGGACACACCCGAGGTGAACATATCCTGCCAATATACTGTAATGATCATGGAACAGCGTATCGTTCTCGAAGCTCTTATATCTACTACGAGACCATCATGATTCTTCTAGCGATCTCAAATACATGGTCATCGTGGACGTACGAGAGAGCTATCGTCAACGACGATTCATATAATAGCAATCTTTTCGATTTTTTAATGATTTTCGACATTATTAAAAGAATTGCTACTCTAGCGTCGTTGGCAAGGAATATGGTCTCATACTTCTAGAAACGATACCCAGGACACCAAACCCCTTTGTTTTGCTGTACCAATAGAGTTCATGCTAATGACTCGGAGTAGGTCTCTCGTATTTTCCAGGCGACAGGAAGACGCTGCTGAACGGCTTCCCACATCACCCGTACGCTGCAATGGGACATCTCCCCTTCATGCCCCTCACCCACCCCATGATGTCGCCCCCAGTGTCCATGGCAATGGCCCAGCACCTCGGCCTCAGGCCAGACGGTTCCATCATCAAGGACAGGTCCAGCTCAGAGTCCGACCTCATGTCACCCAGGTATGTGCAGTTAGTGGTACATACGTGCATAGGGTTGCTGTATGCAGAGATGGATATACTGATCATTGAAAGACTCAAATGTATATATTCAGTATTGACAATTTTACAGGCCGTATTAATCCCATGTAAAATCCTAGACGTTGTTTTGAAATCAGCATATATAGAACGAATTATTATTATTATTATTATTACTATTATTATATTATTATTATTATTATTATTATTATTATTATTTATTATTATTATTTATTATTATTTTGGTTTAAACTATTTTGTTTAAATATTTTATTATTATTACTAATATGACTACTACTACTACTACTCCTACTACTACTACTACTACTACTACTACTACTACTTCTGATCATGATGGTATACTACTACTACTGCTGCTGATGCTACTACTACTACTACTACTAATACTAATACTACTACTAATAATAATAATAATAATTAATAATTGTGTTATTAATTTAAATATATAATGCGTGCAGTATATGCTAAGACCACGCTTGTTCATATCAATATATAAGCGTACTCAATTAATCTTTGCCTCTCAACGCCCCGGGGATCATACAGACACACCCCAACCAATAGCAACGCATGATGTCACCGAAGACAGCGCTTTTCGTACGAACAAGCACATTGCATGTTTTTGTCGTCAATTTTCAGTTAAAAATTGAATTTCAAGTTCATGCAGCTTTCACACATCATGGTGCAGTGGTTTCCACGATAGCAATACAATTCATATCATTATCACCACTGCTGTTCCAGCATAGCATTCGAAATCATCTTCTTCTCTTTTTAGTCATTTGAAAAAAACACCCCTATTATGAATAGGTAATACATACGTAATGAGATGAGAAATGAGATAAATGCCACAATTGTCATTCTAACACAGTGATGGTAATTCATGTTCCCATCAGATGTCAGCTACGCCGTCTCCAGTCGAATGTATTCATTCAGCAACGCAAGTTGTATTGCCGACATTCAGATAAGCATCTTAATGTGAATATTTCACTGGCTGTGCCTCTTTAATGGGGAGTTATAATCATTGCGAAATCTAAACATGTCATAAAACATATGCCTTTACTTTGAATGATTTATTGAAGTTTTTTCGGTTATAAATATGAAGTTTATGGACATCTTAAACAGCCTTTCTTGAAAGAAGAGTTTAACAAAACATTTATGCACTATAGATACAAATGAAATTTCTTCGAGAGTATCAGGTTATTTTCAATTAAGAATATTAATGACTGAATTATTTGTTGGTGCGTTTGAGCAGCATTATAGGCTATTTCTGTGAACTACATATCTGAAAACGAATTAACGACTCGCCGAACAGCTGAAGGTTTTCAACCATAGAGAAAATATGTAAATTAGTTTCTAGAAAGACCAAAACAAAATAGTTAAAAAGTTATTAACTCGATGCAGTGCAACATAATATTTCTGTTCATAGTTTATCTAATGTGTTTAGTAAAAGGATAAGTCATTATTATAAAGACGAAACTTAATCATTTAACTATAGTATAGCCGTTCCCAGTTTAATTCAAATAAAGATTACCAAAGCATATAAAGCCTAATTGTGGTCGAAATTAACTACGTAATAAGTTATGAGCGCTGAGCATTTTTATTCAAATGTTAATCATTTAATTCAATAGAAGAATATATTAAATAGACAAGGAAACAGAACATCCCCTTGCTATAAACCATATTTACTAACCATATTTATGAGACAGATCCAAGTTGCCAGTTACTAACTGGTCTCGGTACATGGAGACGGAACGCAGATATCATCAGCGATAAAGACATGTGAACAGTCTCATCTTGTTTTACTAGTAATATGTACAGCATTTTGTAGGAAAACGGAATGTTTGTTATTGTTATTTAATTAATTGCTTGTCTTTTCGTCCGCCAAACAGTGCGTATCGCATTTCACACAGCTGGCATAGCGTCTTGCAAATATATCAGCCATGTGAAAGTGTTTAGAAATCTATTTATGATCGAAAACTGCCAAATAATGAGAAAAGCCCAATTTGTGGTAGGCACATTATTGCTGACTATTTCATGACAAATAATTCGTTTCTTTGATGCTTTGAAGCATGGCTAGCACTACCCACAGAACCAAATCGGGAAGGAACCGTCGATTTCCGTGTCTTCAAACCGCAGCAATCCATCGCATAAAAATCCCCGTACGTGTAGAAAACATCTAGAGTTGGTCTTCTTTATGTGCTCTGTCTTGAAGCTATTGGCTTCTCACAATTCTGTAATTAATAACAGATTGTTGTTAAGTTTGGCGAAACCAGGGGGAAAACATATGTGCCTCCCTTTTCCCTTTTCCCCTTTCGGTTTATCAGAAAATACCTCTGCAGCTGGTGTGCATAGTGCCATTAAAACAAGAAATTGTTAGGGAAGTGGAAAAGTAATTTTGTTAGCACCCTCGTTGAGGTAAGAAGAGCTACGGTGCAAGTTCTGGGATATGCTCCCAGTACCTATTGAACTCGGGGTCTGGTTAGTACACATGCGCTTCGTACCGTTCTTACCAATGTGCGGAGCAAAGTTCAAGCACTTGTGTTGTTATCGCTATAATAAAACAGACGTAATGGATACGGTATATATATATATATGTAATACAAATCCTATTAGTAATCACATTATTCTTATTTTAATGTAGCGCTATGAGCAAACTTTCGAGCATGGATTTGGCGTAATATAAATACGCACCCTTATGTATGTACGTTTATTTATTTATTTTTATTAGTAGTAGTAGTATTAGTACTATAGTAGTAGTAGTAGTAATAGTAGTAGTAGTAGTAGTAGTAGTAGTAGTAATAGTATTAATTGTAGTAGTAGTAGTGGTGGTAGTAGTAGTAGTAGTAAGTAGTAGTAGTAGTAGTGGTAGTAGTAGTAGTAGCAGTAGTAGTAGTAGTAGTAGTACTGTTATTATTATTATTATTATTATTATTAAGTAATTATTATTGTTGTTAAGGGCATAATATCACAGATGTTTATGGTTGTTTTGGACTAGTTCTTAGCTACAACTGCAAAATACATTCACTTGACTTTACATAAAATCATGTTTGCACTTCTAAAAACTTGTCCACGGCTGTTTGGTTGACAAATAACCAAGGTAACCCCCCTGTAGTCTACTGATAGACAACCTGAATATGGTCGTAGTGCTATTTGCTTAATT
>JAUTBR010215287.1:0-13660 GCA_032361205.1 Pseudorimula midatlantica | reverse complement strand
TATAACGCGGGTATGATAACGCGGGTGGCATGTCATGGACCCCAAATACAGCGTTATATCGAGGGTGCACTGTATTAGAAAGCCATCCCGATGGTTTTTCGATGGTTTTTCGAGGTTGACGTTCCAGGGTGATGCTCTCCAAAAGAAAAAAGGTGTGGGTAGCAAGAGATGTTCTGCGCTGCAATGGTGCCAGCTCCCGCTACCCACACCTTTTTATGACATAGCGCTACCTTTTTACGACATAGCTAGCGGGAGAGTCCAGAAACCTGGGTACATATCGATAGGACCTGGGTACTAAACGACATGGCAACGGAAACCTGGGTGCACTTCGATATATAGAAGTGTACCCAGGGTACACTTTCGATGGTACCCAGATCGAGAGTGACCCTATCAGCCACAATCACACACAGTCCCTACCATCTCCAGCAGGCACCTACACTCTTCTACAAGATCCTTGTAGCAATCTCTTGCTTTTACCAAACATATCTCACTACATTAACTCTTCATGCTATGGAGCAGTGCCCGTGTGTAATCCAGCTGGGAGAGGGTTAATTGTGATTACAGGAACCACTTAAACCTGGCTCCATCTAGACTATCCATGGTCTCAGAGGTAGACTATCCATAGTCTCAGAGGGTGAAGATAAATAGACTCAACTCCATCCTCCACATATCCATCCCCATGGCACTAATGTTAAAAAAATACATTGGTCCATTGGTGCCAGACTGACAGATTCACTGGTGTTTTTGGTTATTACTGGTCCTTTTGACAGTAGTTTTTCCCCTGACAAGCATACTAAGTTTGTTGTTGCCAGTTCTTCATGTCAGTAGCTTTTCCAACCAGCATCTAATAATAATAACTGTATTACTGGAGTTTTTGAGATAAGGCCCAGGGTATCATTTCTCAAAGCTCTCATATCCACTATGAGACCATAGTGCTCTCGTAAGTGCATGATCCCCATGTATTAGAGATGGCTACGAGAGTCCTTATGGTCTCGTAAGATCTGAAAACATTGAGAAACGATACCTAGGAGCTTTCAAAGTCGTTGGTCCGTGATAATTTAAGGTATTTTTGAGATTTTCTGAACACTGATAACCCCAACTTGCTGTCACCTTCTTAAGATCAAGACATGTCCCTGGTAATCTCATACCCATACTAAACATATAGTACCTATATATAAATTAATCGTGATTACAGCAATGTGAGTGTAATTGGTCTAGAGAGATCACCTGTTATCATGCTTTATCTCCAATGTATATCTATGAGGTAATGTAATACCAGTGGTGTTTGTACAACTTTCTACCTGATTTCGCCCCTTGTTGTAAAGTGAGACATGGCTATTTGTGAGTTCCATTGTAAATATACGATAGCAGTTGCCTTCAACCGAGGTCTGTGAATAGCTGACTAATAATGTCTGGTAATACTTCCTGCCTTAGGCTTTATCACCAGGCCTGGTAACTGTAACTATCTGAGTCAATTTGCTGAATTTCACAGTCTAGAAGTTCTTGATTAATTCAAGGATATATATGTATACTCCTAGGCTATTTTCATGCATCTAAGGAAATACGGAATCTTGCGGACCGACATGACACCGTATCACCCGTGAACAATCGAAATAACTAAAAATACATTTTGTTAGCAATTGTTTTTGGGCATGCAATGATTAATTTTAAATGTCCAGAATAAAAAAGAAAAAGTTAAAAATAAATAAATATATATATATTCTAGTAGCTGTAATGGTAATTATTTGAGCCAATTTGCTGAATCTCATTGTCTAGATGTTCTCAATTAATTCAAATATTTATTCATGGCATCATTAGACACTGGTAAAACAATGAAAATAAGATTTATAACAGGGTTCGCAATTAACATTCGCCCAGGCCATTTCTCCCAATGCTAAAGGTATCCTAAGGGTGAGTAGGAATTCATGTCTTTTGTAAACATTTGTTATTTGTATCATTATTCGGGCGAGTATGTTTTAAAGCGACTCATACACATAGGGGATTTTAACTATGCCCGTTTTTATTATATATGTAATATATAGGGCAATATTTGCAAGAATTTGAGCTTTTAGGGATGAAAATGCACGAAAACCCATCGAAATATGCTATTTTACTTGGTGAATATAAACAATCATTTGTTTTGAAATTTGCGAGGCCTTCTCATCACGGGTTTCTCTGCACGGATTGTATAGGTTTCTCGCACATGGTGTACTCATCACAGGTTTCTCTTCATGGATTGCACGGGTTTATCGTACATGGCGTAACGTGGATGAAGTCACATGTCAACATTGCATTATCCTGTTCACCTAACAGGCTATGTAAATAAACGACTTAAAATGAGCTTATTTATCGATAGCAGGTCATTTGGAAGGAATCAATCACAGTAGGATCATCAGCTCTATAAGTTTAATTTTGGTGTATTAATATAAAACAAATAAAAATACTGTAGATATATATGCATACATTTAGATTGTTTCTTTTCCGATATATTTAGAAGTTCTGAACTTTCGCTTTTCCATCCTGAAATTCATCTGGTTGCTGCTTTGAATGTAAACACACCTCAAGGTAAAAGTTCTGTGTGCACTCTCTTTCTCGCTTCGTCTGTTCTCAAAACAGCAACCAGTACATGCTATAGGTATATAGTTGCCACAGCAAACTATATATAGCACCCTCGACCCAAGACTCGCCCAACTTCAACATTTCCCCCCAAGGTGAACATTGAAATCTGCCTGTAAGCTTTAGCAAGGCATGCATGTCGATTTCCCCGTGAAGGACACGGACATCACTGTCACGTTGAGGTAAGAGCATCGTTAATTTCATTTCCAGATGAAAACTGTCCATCATCACTGCTCCTGCTGTGAAGACCCCTATCCCTCGGTGCATGCTGGTAATGAGTCTCTGTAAAATGGTGTACATTTCATGCACGTACATTTCACAGACAGCAAGACTGGGGGCTTGAAAATGTAAATCTGGTGTTTTTACTCCCGGAACCCTGGCGACAGCTGGTAATGCAGAGACCTTTTGGGGGTCTTTTGATTCCGGTGGTGTTTTAGGAGGGAGGGTGGGGGTGAGGGTCGGATAGGGGGGAGGGTGGGGGAGAGAGGGAGGCGATTCTGTATGTATGACTCTAGAGGCAATGAACCAGTTTGAACAGGAAATGGCGATAAGATGGGTTGGCGGGCTTGGTGTTGAGACGGAATCTGCTAAGGCTTATATACCATGATAGGGCTAAAACGGGACCGAAGCTTTGAAGATTCTACAGCTTCTGATATATCATGATTAGTGTAGACTTCCGATAAAGTACTCAAAGAGATCTTTGAGATATTTCCGTTCCTACTGTCCGAAATACTTAAACAATGTCTTTTGTCTTCTGAAGTTCTTCAGTACTTTTCGGAGACCTGTGCAAAATATTTTATTGGCATCTATTTTTATGTATCTTTTAACAGTTTAATGTTCTCCATGCTGATGGCAACCATGTGATTCCATAAAGTGCAGTGTCTGTACATAATCTAGCAGTTAACACAATCTTTTATTGTTTCACTGTTATTTTATGTGTTTTGCTATTTGATGTGTGTTTTCAAATAAACTATGCTTAATTTTGCCTTTACATCAGCCATGATCCTGCCTGTTTGCCATCAAAACTTCCCCCTAAAACAAGACATGCAACCATTGATGTGAAACAGGCATACACTAGTTACCTAGGTGCTCTTCAGTGTCAAGGCTTGTAATTCTGTATTCTACAAGTGAGGATAGCAGCAAGCTAGCTTGTAAATTGTTGCTAGAGACTAGCTATTTATGACTTGGTTCTCAGCCAACAAGTTTGTTATCTGTTTGTGTTTCCTTGTCATATAGGTTAGACCAATATAGATTTTCGTCATTGAGTATTAATTTGTTCTTTGTGGATGCATTTTAACATAGATAGTAAGTAAAGTCACTACTTCATGCTGTTCGTAATGATAACTTAATTAGTATGTATTCCACAATAAAATTGAAATAAAAATCTATGTCTTCTTATGTTCATGGTTTGGATTACATTTGGGTTTAAAATTGCATTCAAGGTTATTTCATTCATATCCAGGCAGCTTATTGCCAGTTTAGGGCAGGAGGAAACTTACAACATCTGTGATGCTAAGGTTACAGTAAACCTGCATACATTGTTTGGTACTGACAAACCATGGATCCTAACTGCATGGTGCAAAAAGCATATCCTGTCATCAAACCCACACTGACTGGCACTGAAACCCAAACTGACTGGCACTGGAACCCACACTGACTGGCACTGACGAACCAATTAAGGATCCCAACTGCAAAGTGCAGAAAGCATGAAACTAACTATAAAACTTACTAGCCCGAATAGTCCTTATAGGATACCTTTAGCATTGTGAGAAATGGCCCGGGCTAGAGGACTAGTGTTAATTTCGATCCCTGATTCTGTCATCAAACCAGGAAGGTACCTGGTGAACATTGGTGCTGGGTTGACAGGTTCGAACTCGGAACTTTTGGCTCCGAAATTTGATCATCTACCACTGCTCTATCACCCACCGTATTTTCTTCTATACACGTAGCTTCATTTTATATCTCATTTAGCTTGAAAACAGACCCGTACACACACTTACACACAAGCCATGCAATCCTGTACTGTTGTCTTGGTGCGAGTCAACCACAGAAACACGTGTCATTAATTCCTTCCCATAGCTAGGCCTGGCTCCATGATTATTCAACTTTCTGAGTACGATTTCATGCTCAAGCTCAGATTTTATATGGGGATTTATGAAGAAAACTTGGGAATTGAGCATGAAATCGTACTCAGAAAAGTTTTGCAATCTCGGGGCCTGGGCTCATGCAGTCCCCTCCAACAACCCGAAAGAAAGAGTGGAGGGTTTCTTCCTTTGGCAGTGTATATCATGATAAATAGCAGTTGCAGTGTTCATATCCTGCTTCTAGGGAGGCCTGGCAAGGAAGTCTTGTTTATTTGTAATTTATGATAAGCCGTCACATGGCATACATGTTGACTTAATCAAGGGAATTATATCTGCTATTTGCAACATCTGGCTAGACATGTTGAAGCTTAGAGACTATACTTTAAGGCTGTGATAAATTGGGTCATTGTTCCTGCGTTGATAAGTATTTGTGGTTTGAAAACAATTTATGTCTTTCATGTAAGTTTCAACTTTGGGTATGGTTTACTGAGAAGCCGTGGTTTTGGTTCAATATGGAGGATCGGTCCTTTGGAATGATGTGAAGGAAAGGACGTGTGTTTGAGCCTGTCTTTGGGGATGATGGTCCTCTTGGAAAATGTGTTTAACCATTTAAAACTGGGATTGTAGTGCTTCAGTTGATGTTGCTTTGGCAATTATTATATATATAATTTTTTCTCTCTCTGTGGAATGGTTCTGATTTGTATTTTTTTCTTGAAAGGCTGTGTTGTGGAGAGTAGTCAAGCATGTGTTAGATTGGGATACAATGTCTGTATACATAATGCACACACCATTCTTAGTTCATCTTTACCAGCTGTAAGTATAACACATAGCTGTTGCGGTTTCTCTTCCTCCAACCATAATGCTGCACTATTTCACTAATATATATCTAACCAAAAAATCCTCTCATTATTCAAAAGTTGTGTTAAAAATTCATTGCAATTTCATTGCAATCCCAACCTTGTTGATCAAGAATCCCATTCAGAACTAAACGTTTCAAAATGCATAAATGGAAGCATAAATTGGATTCAAATTAGTGTTCTAGTGGGAACTCGGAATATTCATGACTTGCTTAAGATGCTCACTTCATAGAGGCCGACATTAAAAAAACCATACACACTCAGTTTGCCACATCGGTTGGAGTGTGTTCTGTTTTGCTGTGTATGCTAGAACTGGTCATGAGCACCCATGAAACCAAATCATAATCTTGTTTATTGAAAAATGAGTAAAAACTCCTCAGTTCTTGGCTACTAAAGATAATGAGTATCTCTGAATCTAAATGGTTTTTCTCATCACATCCTCTTAAAGCCATCCTGCACATGTACAGGCACAGTTTAGAGAGAGATGGAGTTCTTTAACAGCTGTACAAATATACACTATTATTAACCATGCAATACATAAGGATCTCCCCCCAAAAAACATGGCTTTATGATTGGAAGATTATGATTACCACGAATGTTTTTGAGCAAATAATTGAAATGGACAGTAGTAGAATCTGCAATGGACTTGGTTATGTGGTTTTGTAAATAGATATTTCATGTAGTAATATGCTGTTTTGATTCTTTAAAGGGTTAGGTCCCTCCTTGATCAGATAACAGTGGTGGAGCCGACTGGCTTACAGTTAACATCTTCGTATGTAGGGAATCTTCAGGAACAGCTTGTACTTTATCTTCAGAATTGACGATTCGTTTCAGCCATCGGGCTATTTATGTCTTCAGTAAATACGCAAATAGCATGTTGGATCTGAGGTCAGCTAAAGGTGTCTACAATCAACAACAAAAACGTTCTATATGGTATTCTTAAGATATATTTTTGGTGGGTTTGTGATTTTCAGAGTTAGTGAATTTCTTTCAACATCTACCGTTCATATTACCATTTTCCCCCCAAAGAATAATGATAGATTTCTGTACATTTGATATCTTGTATTTGTTCTTGTACTCTTTGGACATCCATGGCCTCATGAACAAACTGAATGAGGAAAATTGAATATGTGTAAAAAATTGAAGTATTAATAAATTGAAGTATCAAGTATTAATGATTACTTTATTAATCTTCTGATCCATAACCATAACAAACTGTTGGTTAGCTGCCAGGTATCGCTAATCATCAAGTCAAGGCAATACTCAAGGTGATAGGTAGAAAACCAGCTCTGTCTGCTCTACAGTCTTCCAGCAATCTTGGCATGTCTTGGAGGTTTTGACAGCTCTACAATTATCTAATCATTTATTTATCCTATTCTCGATTTCAGCAACCACGTGTCTGTATTCTAGGCCAAGAATATTCTGTAATAACATTTAGTGCTATCTATCCTCGACAATTTTGACTAGTATTAAATTGAGCAATCATCTAGGCCAAACATGTTTTCATTATTGACCTCGTTGGTGTTAAATGTTAAGCATGTTCATAAATGTGTATATTTTTAGATGCCACAGAAGCAGGCACACATAATAGGAGTATGTCATTGCCTATGGGTGAGATATTCCCACTGCGACATATTTCATTCATTCCGAAGCATAAACCAGGCCACTAGATTACGAAACATTTTTTAGTATGATTTCATGCTGAAGGCAAAGTTTTATTTTGACCTTGAGCATGAGATTGTATTAATTGTTTTGTAATCTGGAGAGGTTATTCCTTATCCTATTGTCATCACTATTCAAGGGTAACTGCACATATTTAATAATTTGAATCAATAGCCAAATGAGCTATGACCCTTATCCATATCAATAGCTCGACTTGATTGTCCCATAGCTCATGGGAACTTGAACTTATTCACTTTGAACCTATGGTTTCTAACGACAATTGAAAACACTCCACAACCGCCATCTTAACAATAATCAATACTATCCACTTCATGCATTTGTGACATCTCATTTCAAGTCCAAAGGAAAACTTAATTTCACTGATTTTCTGGTTGATTGCTTGTATTGTTCGTTGATCTAGGAGAGGTCAATCTAGCCTCTGACCTGAACATCAAGGCTTTGACTATGGTGGACCTGTCCGCGGACGTTTATAGTGGGAACCTTTGTGATGGTCATTATATCCCTGTCTATGTAAATTGTTCAAATACCTGCCTTAATCCACCTCTCTATATACCACTATGTGTTTTGCATAGAGTAACTGTCACACTGTCTGAGAGTTTAGGGGACTCATCCACACAAATTGTTTTTGTACCTGTGCGTATGCAGTTTTTGCAACTATGCGTTTTGCATAGAGTAACTGTCACACAGCTATAGGTCTGCTCCTCAGTACAGATTGTTTTCATACCTGTGCGAATGCAGTTTGGCAATGACTTTTACATGGACTGGTCCAGTGTTGAGGAATTGGTAGAGTGCTGACATGTATTGGTGATTCTGCCGGACAAGAAAGGTATAGTTCATTGTTCAGGTTAACAATCTTACCCCGATATCTCCAGATGTTGCGGCCAGAATTTGAGATTTTACTCATCTGAGATTTCTCTCATTGACTCAGTGCTGTAACTCGAGTAACATCTCAGCTGGGTTTGAGTTTTTACTCATGTTACAGCACTGAGTCAGTGGGAAAACTCTCAGTTTGATTTGAGAAATTGTGCCAAGGTTTATTCGGTGGAGTTTTGTCCATACTGCTCGTGCAAAACTAACACTTTCTTCCAGACATGTATGTTTGTTAGTGTAGAGACGTACCTGACATTCTCGCCGTACGTATATACAGCATGGAGAATGCTATAGGTATGGTCTGAATGTGACACTGTAGCTGGTAAACAGCATTGGGGAAGGAAGGCAAACATTGTGCTCTAACAATGGGAATCTGAATGCATCAAACATGTTTTGCATCCTGTACGATATGAATCCATCATAATTGTATAGCAATTTTAAGTCATATTTATTTCATACTAGAAATTGGGTTATTCTTTCAAATTGTGCAATGAGGTGTTTATTTTTCATGTTTACAGTGTTTGAATTCCATCCAGACCAGGATTGTCAACATTTTCTATTTTGCACACACGTTTGCACCACATTATTAGTTTTAAAGGTAGTACTAGTACTGTAATTGAATTTTAATAAATGGATCAACCCTGAATTTATGCGCCAATTGGTCTGGCTGCTAGTTAGAAAAAGTTATAATTGCAATTTTATTCTATATTATTATGTAATATAGTTGGTATATTTCAATATAAATGCTCAACCAAACATTAGCATTGGGGGCTCAGAGATGAGAAAGCTCAGAGATTGCATGCTATGAATATGATATGGTGAATTATCAATGTTTATACTGTGCAAAAATTCCATGGATGCCTGACTGCTATTAATATTTCTTGTACCAAACCTCATCCATGATTGTATACGTGTAGTACGTTCCTACCCATATGGCTTGTGTAACATTCCTAGTTGGAAGTGTATACAAATCTGATGGTAATTATTCTGGTTTCCTTGTAAATGTTTATGGTAGGAAACAGAAGGAAACCAAATGGTTACAAACTTATACCAGATACCCTAGTTGGTCTTCTAGAAGATGATGACCTTATATATATACTTTCTACCTTAGACACAGACCATTTAGCTGCATACCTTCCAGCTTAGCAAGACTTATAGCTTAGCCGTTGACTCCCCTCCTTGTAGATATTTAAGCTTAGCTGTACACCTACCGTCATAGCTGTAACTTCATTCATACCTTAGCTGCAGACATTCCAGTTTAGCTAATAACTCTCCAACATGTCCAGCCGAGATGTAGACCTTCCAGCCGAGGTGTAGACCTTCCAGCCGAGCTGTAGACCTTCCAGCAGAGCTGTAGACCTTCCAGCTGAGCTGTAGACCTTCCAGCCGAGCCGTAGACCTTTTAAATGAACTGTTCCAGCTCTGGCTTAGCTTTAGATGTTCAAGCATACTTGTGATTTTGCGATGATACTAGGTACCATGTGTTTCCTGTAGATATTAATTCTAAAGTCCATGTTGTGATCCCTCATTAGACCATTGTGTAGTAGATTAATATCAATTATTGTTAATTATATACACTAGGATATATGACAAAATAATAACAATAATTTGATTAATTAACCAGTTGTTACATGTTGGTCATAAGGATATGGTAGGCTAAGTGTATAACTGTATAAAACAAGATTTCTTCAGGAACTTGCTTATCACATATCTGTACCATACTATTCTATTCTATTTTTCTTGGACTTATTTTTATTTTGCTCAAATCCAAATACCTCAGTTCTGAACTTTTATTAAATTAGTTCAAATTAAGTCACGTTTAGAAACACTGAACTGATTATCCCTGTAATTTTATCTTAGAAATGTAGTTTGTGATGAAAAGCAGTCTATAGCCTGTTTTCAGTTGGAGTGACCATACTGAGCATCTGTTGATAAAATTTCAGTTTTCGATAAAGTTTCAGTTTTCTCCTGCGAATTTGCATGTATACACCACAGACAGACATGGCAGTGATGTAGTCACGCACACCCCTACAGATTCATTTACGTCAATGTGTGAAGGTTTTGGCAAATGGAGGTCATAATTATTTAATTTTTAGGTTGTGTATATTTCATGTTGCCCCAGTTGTCGGAATTTGAGAACTTGAGATTTGTTATTTATCACGTTTCGCTGGGATCTGGGGTTATACCTTTCAGATTGGTGTACATTACCATGCTTGTATGTTTATTATATACTTTACTGGATTACTCATTGTAGATTCTAATAATGCTTACAAACTGTCATACTTGACATGATTTTGTTTTAATACATATGATGCTTTGAACGATTACCACTGAAAGCAGCATGTAGTCTATAGAAAGAATCCAGGGATGCGTTCAACGACACAAGGGCTGAGTAAGCCGCTTAGCTAAACTGGTTTCCTGTCCCATGTACGGTTCATACGACTCTTGAGACAGTGGCAAGCACTTGTGTTTTTGAATGCACCCCAGGTGTTTGTCCTATCATTGAATTACACCCTACAGTGACTGGTGTGTATAATTTCCTCATCTAGTTCCAAATGTGGCTGCAATGAGGCAGAACACTGCCGGTACTCCTTTAACTGCAGGCTCATCAACAGTGAAGCGTGGTACATAGAACTGCAAATTTGCCTGTCACCTTCATTGTGAGGTGATGAATCTGAGGGCAAGACAGGGACCACCACACTGAGCCTTTACACTGTGTCGCCGTACCACATGGTCCGAATAGTTTCCATTCCAGCCGTCATCCCCATGGACCTGTATGCATGCCAGGGGCTTCCTATTGTCTTTCTACCAGCCCTCATGCAGTATTATCATTGTTAACACTTTCCTGGTTCTATATGTCTTTTTAAGAAGTGTGTCCTCTTTATGGTGTTAGGACAAGTACTTGATCTATGTCAGACCTATCCTGTAATTACATTTGTTTTCAAGTTGCAACCTACCTGATAAAGGTGATGATGACGATGCATGCAATACATACATGGTAAGGGTTCAACTATCACATTTTCTTGCCCTGATTGGGGGTGGGGTTAAGATAGGCCCCATACCAAGCCTATCCAGGCAATACTAATGACCATTGGTCAGGAAATTGACCCTGGCACCTATTTCTTCAACAGCTCCTCATCACAGGGCGGTATGGTATCAGGCTGGAACAATGACTGGTTCGGGGCAGGCAATTGTCTAAGGGTTATCTCCACCATGGCAAAAAAAACGGACTCATCAGGTTACTACTGTTGAGATAGTGACAGAATACCTGAGGAAACCTGAAGACCTGAGACTAGTGGGTAGCACACCTGTGATTGTGGTTGTTTGTAGGGATAAAGTGGAACGGCTTGTGTATGCTAATAACTGATGCTTTTGGTGTTGTATTTGGCAAGAGTTCAATACTTTTGACCACATGGTAAAGAAAAAGTTGAAACGGCCATTGAAATAATTACTATAAAATGGGTGATGACAGAAAAAAATGCATTAATTTTGTGAAGTCTTGGTATATCCATAACTGTCAAATGTATTTCCACATCTTATCTAGATGATCTAGACAACAAATAATATTCCTATACACAAAGATACCGTCTAGTACAGTGTGTGAATTAGTTCTAAAGACAATTAAAGTCGGCATTTTGTTTATACACAATGATGATGATAGTAACCTAAATACAGTACTATTGGCCTGCAAATTTCCACATGATTCTGGAAGATAACAGGCCTCAAATTTACAATGTTTTCCAAGGAGCCATTTGGCTCCTGCATAGCCAAAAACACTTAAAATAAGTGACCTATTGATAGCCAAATGCAAAATTAGGTTCCAAATTGGTCGCTAAATTGAGCCCTGCAGATAGAGTACATAATTATATCATATATGGGTTGGATTGAATAACTCCAGTGACCTTCATAGCGCTATTTCCAGAGTGACTAATTGCCTGTCAGGACTCTTCACACCTGTTATCATCCTGTAGGTAACTAGTGTATCTCGTGGACTACTTTCAGATCTCCATAGAAAAACAAATGGGACAAGTCAACAACCTTGTTGCACTCCCGTAAAAAAAATAGAAGTAAAAGCCCTTAGAATTTATTAAATAGAAGCAGTATGACTATAGTAGGAATGTTAACTTTAGAACTGTTACAGACTTGTTATTTATAGAATTAAGTATACAGAAAATTGTAAAAGAAAAATAGAAAAGGCCGATCGCCGATCGAAAGTCACTCTATCACAAAGCATTCCCATCTGCATATATTAATAATTATACACATGTAACTGGTCCAAAGTTAGCATTCCTACTAAACATTAGTCCTATTTAATGAGTGCTAAAATATTTTAGGGGAGTGCAACAATTTTCTCGATATTTGAATATGCAACCAGATTTTTTTTAATGAGTATTTGTCACATTTTACAGGTAATGATGGAAGGGGGGCCCATTCTGTTGATTGTTTTCTCACTCCAACACATTACAGTTTATTCAAGTGATCAATGAGATATAAACCCACATCTCGGTGTAATGTCAACCCAATTTTATGAACCCTACAGTTGTGACTGTCAACACTTGGAACAAACAAAATCTGTGTGTGGGATACCAATGTCCACAGCCAGGTATTTCCTATTGCGGAGCTGATTGATAGCGACACTGGATTACTGTAGGTAAACACTGTAACTCCTCTTGACAGGCTTGAGCACCGTCCGGCCCAGAAGTACAGCCCATTACTTACTGAATTCTTCAATTACGTACCTCAACATTACAATAGATTACTAGGGTAAGAGGTGCTGGGGTCTTCTATGTGGAATTTGTAACAGCCAGCATGAAAGTCCAGAGAAACAGCCCTGCTTCCTTTAATAGGTGAAATATTACCCCGTGTCCCCGATTTGGTCAGAGAGTGACCCAGGGGTCGTCTTGACAAGCGGACCCATTGTTCAGGAGCCTTGTCTTCGAGGTGGACTCTGAAGTCTGAAATGTCAAAGGAAGGGTTTTAGGATCATGTTGAGTAGACAGAGAGTGGTGGATGTCATTTGGTGAAAAGCTCAGGTATGTTTGGAGTGGTTTGATGAGTGAGTTAATGGTTTAGGAGTTTAGGACTGCCTTGATGAGTTGATGCAGGGCTGCAGTGTTGATGCAGTTTGTCAGTGTGGTGTTCATTAACACCTCACCTCTTGTCAGAGCAAACCAAACTTCCTTGTTTGAAATATGTCATCATATGGATACCATGCTACAAAATACTCAGTATATATGCTGTGTTATGTTTCATCTACAATAGTTCAGATAATATGCAGCATACATAGTCAGTTTGGTGTTCATAAATACCTAAACTGTCAGAGAAAACCAAACTTCCTTGTTTGAAAAGTAAAAATATTGGTATCATATGCTGTCTTCAACTAACAAGTTCCATGTCTGCTTGGATGATCTTCCAACCAGGACCGGCTTCGTGGCGTAATGGTTAGAGCGTCGGCCCGGAGTGCGGAAGATCAGTGGTTCGATCCCCGGTCGTGTCATACCAAAAGACATTAAAAGGTGGTACTTGTGGTTTCCCTGCTTGGCGCTCAGC
>JAUTBR010214732.1:0-13668 GCA_032361205.1 Pseudorimula midatlantica | reverse complement strand
ATAACATATGTAATTGATGATTTGATATGCTTCATCTTGTCATGGAATGATTACAAGACTGGAAACAAGCCAACATATGGAATCCTGTACTAGCTGGGAACAGAGACATGCATGTGGTATACTACATGGACATGGCCCAACTACGGTATGGTATACCATGATATACTATGGACATGGCCCAACTATGGTATGGTATACCATGGTATACTATATGGACATGGCCCAACTATGGTATGGTATACCATGGTATACTATATGGACATGGCCCAACTATGGTATGGTATACCATGGTATACTATGGACATGGCCCAACTACGGTATGGTATACTGTGGAAACAGGTGAATTAAGACATAGCATATTGTGGAAATATGATATACTAAATAGAAACAGGTCAATATTTGGTATACTTTATAAACACACAAACATATGATGTACTTTAGAAACAGGCCAACATATGGTACTTTATAAACAGTCCAAAGTATAGGATACTGTGGAAAAAAACTAATCGTACATGATATACAATATACTGTGGATAGAGGCCAACACATGATGATATAGTGTGCAAATGGTGAAACTTTTGTATTAATTTCTTTGAACAAAATATAATAGTATATTATACACTTAGTGACATTGAGACCATGGCTAACAATAGACATTCTGTTTCATCATGGTAGTTTGGAGACTGAATAACAAAAATTAGTGAATTAATATGGAGTTTAATGTCACTGCGGGAATCTTTTGCCCATTTGTGATGATTTACAACAATGAAAAGGTTTGCTGTTATTGCCTACCTCTCTGGTTTATCACCTCTTATTGTAGTTATTGTGAGAATTAGGATCAAATTACTAGAGATGATATCACTATGAAAATAAAATGTACCACCATTTACGATAATAATTCAGACAGACATAATAAAAAGCTATACAATATTGATGTAGTAAGCTCCTAGTCATAAATTAAATGGAATTCAAGTCATATTCCAAATCATAAAATGTTATGAAGTCTACACATTTAAATCCTGGTAGATTGAATTTCTAAGGACTCTAAACTGCTTACTAGTATATTAAACTCTCCTGTATGACATGTTGTCTGCAGCGTGAAGTTTTGTTGTCTGCAGCATGAGGTGTTGTTGTCTGCAGCATGAGGTGCTGTTGTCTGCAGCCTGAGATGTTGTTGTCTGCAGCGTGAGGTGCAATAGAATGTGTGTTTTCTGTCAGTGCATCAGGCAAGGCACACTGCAATTTAGACTGATATATTAACCTTTGAGAGGTAATTGACAGGTCTCTATGGCCAGTGCTGATGCAATTTATTATAGGTCTGGGGGTATAATGACACCCTGCAGTACGCATAGCTTATGTGGGAAATAAATGAAATAATGATGAGAATGAAATTGAAAACGTTCCAGGATTACATATACGTAGAAATCAATACAACAATATGCCCAAAGGCCAAGTCACCCCAAAAAAAGAAACCAACCAAAAACAATTAACATAATTAACTGTTAATTAATTTGTTAATTAATATTTAATAATAAAATCAGAAAATATATTGTGAAACAAGTATTCTTTAAAAATATACTCTCGCTAATTCAGCGGAACTAGATTGAGGCTGTTAATCGTAATTGCACATAGACTTATCATGGAATGGCAGAGTGGCCAAATCCATTGGCATCATCTCACCAGCCAATTCTATGCATGGACGGTCAGTATTGCAATCCTCACCAACTGTCAGTACCTCTTGGACAAGGTGATTTCCCCTGATTGGCACACAGTGACACAACACACACAAAATATGCACAAAATTACATAAGTGGCACCCAACCCAAACGTTTTAAAGGTTAATAAATTTTAACACATACCGGTACCTATTTCTGAGATGGCTCAAGAATTAAGCCAGCAGTCTGAAGATGTCGCCCGACAGTGCTCATGTTATTGGTAGCAGACCATTGCCAGACCAATTAGCTTACATGTACGTCTAGTGTATTGCCTTAGATTGGTATCCAATGTCTGGAGACTTCTGTGCACAAGACCAGTATAATTCTTTTCCCAGCTTACACACTTGTAGTCTAATGAGAACTTCATTATGGGTTGAGACAGACAAAAACCACAGGCTATAACACATTCTTCTCATCTAGACACAATGCAGTTAATTAAATAAATATGTACCTGCAACCATCTGGATTAGATTACACGCTATTTAATATGTATACGTGACGCCACAGTGGAACGCGAAGCAAAATAACGTTTTTCTTTTTTCTTTATTCCGACAGATAACATGTTTAATTTCAAAGTCGGCCAACTATCCCACTTACGAGAAGCATTGTCAAACATAAATTCTAATTCAGCGGATCATTATAACAGTAATTCAACACAATTGCTGTTTCTATTGCACTTTTGTAGACGGTGCCAACAAATGAGATGTATCTGTAAATTTAAATAAAGCCAAACTCCAGAACACTCCCGCAAGCTCGCATGCTCCAAGGATACCATCAAACCCAGAGAGGTAATTGCTCAACGACTAGCTTGCCTCTGGCGCCTTGTGCTATTTCAATAATCCCTTTATACTTCGTCAGTTATAGGCCAATCCTAAAGAAAATTTAATCAGTTAAATGCAATTGTATTTTTCAATTTTCAGCAGTGGATAACAAATTTCCATTTATGTGACAATGCCAATGGTGGAAGCGACCGACATGAAAAGGTCGGGAAATTACTAATGTGATCTGAGCTGTGTCAAATATAAATCTAATCAGAGGATATTTGAACTGAAATAGCAGCAGGGTGCGATGCTGCTGTGCACGGTGCAGGTCTCGCTGGCTCCTGCAGCCACGGCTGTAGACCTCTTAGCCACGTACAGCCACGTGGCTGATTGCATGCACCTCCCGAGTAGTCCCGAGCAGTCCGCGCAGGACCACCACCTGCACAGTGCATGCACACTTGATAATAAGGATGCAAGTGTCTCATTCTCATCTCTTTTATGTGTCGGTTGCCCATGCATACATCACCATATTCAATGTTGTTGTCTTGGGATTTCTGACTTGCAAGAGCAAGGAACAAGTCGCTTTGATCATGTACCAATAATTTTGAAACTATGCACATGGGATTAACACATGATATTCTCTCTCTATCTTTATCTATCTTTCATTGTGCAGTTAACAGGATGTGATGTCTGCATAGCAGTTCTCATCCTTGGTTCACCACTACCATTGGTTGTTACATGCTTACTCCAATATGCACTATAGGTGTTGCAGGTTTATTACTAACAAGTGACGGAAATTAGTAAAATAATTCTCATAGAAGACCTAATTTGTTTTTGTTTTTAAAGGGGTTTAGAGACACTATCAAGATTATTTCACTTATATCACAGCTTGTCAGTTTAGGGCAGGAGGAAACCCACAAGATCCGTAGCGCAGAATGTTGCAGTAAACTTGCGAGCACCGGCTGGTACTGACAGGACCAAGGATGATAACTGCATTGCCACTCTACAGAGCTATCAATATCATATCGGAAAGGTAACTTTCACAAACATTGATGCCTGGCACCCAGAGTGGGATTTGAACCTGGAACCTTTGGCTCTGAAGTTCAACATTCTACCACTGCACTACCACCTGCCATATAGAAGTCCTGGGTATCATTTCTCGAAACTCTCTTAGCTGCTAAGGGACCACAGCACTCTCTTTGCCAATAGCTAATACATTGCTAAGAGAGTGCTATGGTCCCTTAGTAGCTAAGAGACCTTCGAGAAACTATACCCTGAGCCACAGCAAAATAATAAAAAAACATATTGCATATCAGCCTTCTAATTACTAAGTTGTCCACACCAACTGCAATAGCTTGTCTAAATTGTCATAATAAAATATCACATTTGTGTGCACAACCAGACACAAATTAAGAACGCTGACTGTAAACAATAGGATAGTGCCTCGCAACATATCCTGCCACCTTGCCCTATAGCACCTTGGGAGATGGTAGACAAGTATGTGACAAACATTACACCAAGCTGTAGGAGAGGTGACAGTTGGAGGAGGCCACAGGGAACTGGCAACATGTTACATCAGAGACGGCTCCAGACATCACACAGGCTGTGGATAGACACCCAACATGACTCCAGACATCACACAGGCTGTGGATAGACACCCAACATGACTCCAGACATCACACAGGCTGTGGATATACACCCAGAATGACTCCCTTGTACAGCACGGGCTGCCAAGCGTGAAACCCTGGCACTCCGCGTCTCCTACAATGTATCATGTAGCTACTACTGCTCCATAAAAATGTGCATTCCGCGTATAACTTCGGCTAGTAAGGACGAATAACAATAATCTCTTGCTGCTAATATTACTGATATAATAAACAGACAGGTTCATTTTCTTCCTGTACATTGATGTGTATTAGCTGGTAAAGATTATAATTGCTTCAGGGAATAAATACCACACTTATGTACAATCCTTGAAAAACACCCCCTGCTTAAGAGGCGACTCGCATCTAAAGCAAATTACATACTGTATGTCATCAGCTAAGCACAAGGAACCATAGCTTTGCCAAAAGCCAGGCAGAATTATTACATCTTAAAACACACAAGGCAAATGCATGGAAGCAGATGTCATTGAAATAACATTGTTACAAAGTACACTTTTTATGGAGGGAAATGACTCCCAATAAATTCTGCGAAATATAAAAAATACATAGCATCTGTAAACATTGTGATATATATGTAGGTAATTAGAGATCCTTGACTGGAGTAGAAGAGACCAGCATTAAAATTGCTTCACTTAATATTCCCAGTATGGGACAGGCAAACTGCAGATGCTTCCTTGGAGACGCAGCTTGCTAAGCAGCATGAAACAGTTACGGCTAACTTATTGCCAAAAAACTAAACATCATCGAGTCGACACATGGATAATTAAGATAAAACAAGTCTTTTACTATCGGTTTACAAGCATTTTACCATCATTTTACAATATTGTTTAAACACTTCCTTTCACTCACTTTGTAAAGCAGGGGTAAATCGAGGTAAATCAGATTTTGCAATATCAAAGTCAATGTTCATTTATAATGATAATGACCATGCAATTAACTGTTGAAATATGATGATGCAACTGGTGAGTCATCTGATCTAGTGATTACTTATGTCACTATGATGGTTATCATGATAATGATGGTGATAATGATGGCGGTGCTAGTGCTACTGATGGTAGTAGTGGTGCTTGTGGAGCATGTCTTAGGGGGTGGATGTGGTGCAGTATAAGTAGCCATTAGTAGTATTATTTAGTAGTAGTAGTAGTAGTAGTAGTAAGTAGTAGTAGTAGTAGTAGTAGTAAATAGTAGTAGTATTAGTATTAGTAATGGTAATAGTAGTAGTAGTAGTAGTAGTAGTAAGTAGTAGTAGTAGTAGTAGTAGTAGTAGTAAATAGTATTAGTAGTAGTAGTAGTAATAGTAGTAGTAGTAGTAGTAGTAGTAGTAGTAGTAAATAGTAGTAGTAGTAGTAGTAATAGTAGTAGTAGTAGTAGTAGTAAGTAGTAGTAGTAGTAGTAGTAGTAGTAGTAGTAGTAGTAGTAGTAGTAGTAGTAGTAGTAGTAGTAGTATGTCAATGATGCTAATGATGATGTATATATTTATTTATGTCTCGTCAATGGTCTTGTTTATGCATTCAAGACAACAAATATGGTTTAAATGATGATCATTATGATCATGATAGTTGGTGTTGGTGATGGTGATGATGATAATGATGGTGCTGATAATGATAAAGATGATATATAGAATACTTATATTGGTGGTCATTTCTTGGTAATTATAGGTACCAGGTGAGATATATATAGGATGAATTCATCTGATTCGAGATGGAAGTCATCCTAAAGGCTAATGCATATATCATTGTACCATGTGTTGCATGATGGGTGATAATGACAGATAATGTGCGAACATGTCCGCAGTTATTACGCAGTTATTATGTATAATGGCATGTGTTGACACCGACTAACATTCCATAATGCTGCATTGAATAATGTCATAGCTGACTCAGTGTGACCACAATGGCAGGATATTTTTCTTAAATGAAGACATGTACTCCAGATATGTCATATCATTGTTTTTTGTTCCTTTTTTCCCCCCAGAACATCTTAGTTTACATCTTTGAAACATGAAATTGTTAGAATATAGAAGCCTTAGTATTAAGTCTTGAACCATGCACGGGAGGAGTTAGTTACGGTAGTTGAGTTCCAGGGTTCCCTTAACAAGCAGGTGAAATCTCCAAGGGCCATGACCAGGCCTTCCAATTGAAGTGGTCTGAGGAATGAATAAAGGATTTAGACAAGTGAAGGTATGAAACGGAACCATAATTGTCATCTCTCCCTCGCCATATGTGGAATTTTACGCCAAAAGATACAGGCTATATTTAACCTTCTCCCTGCTGAATAAAATCAAAGTGTTCTATTTCTGTATGCCATTGGGCAACTTAAGTCGCCTTCAGCAGGGAGAGGGTTAAGATCCAATAGTAGATTTACAGGGAACCCAACTATCTGATAGGTGTCACGGATCCATACAGTTTGTGCATACCTCCATGCAATAAATGAACAACAAAAATGCAGTCAATTCTTCAATGAATTACAACATTTGTTTTTGGTTGTCTCATGTACTGTACTTTATGTCCTTTGACCTTTCAACCTTCATAAACAAGCCATCAATAGATGAAAACAACAATATCATTGAACATTGATGCTTACCATCAGACATTGGTCTTTACTAGCAATTGCATGGGTACTGTTTGAAGATGATGTTTAATTAATGAGGCAGTTCATTATTAATGAAAACACTTGTGGGCGATAACAATGAACCAAATAACCATTTGGGAATAACAGCGACCTTGACCTTCCATGGGCAGTACACGCAATCCATGCACATTTTTATACACATATATTACCAGTTAAAATTTAGTGATATAATGTACTAGTATATAAAATGTATATAACGATTTATGGCCAAATACTGCAATAATACATGTTTCATGTACATTATTACAGTATTTGACATAATATCACTAAATTAACTGAGGCCTGTTCAGGAGGGCGAGTTTACGCGAGTTATCACGTGATGTCACATGTGAAGAATGAATGTTGCTAAGGAGCTTTCACGCGTGTTCACGCGTGTTCACGCCCTCCTGAACAGGCCTCTGGTGACACATATATTCATCAAAGAAGGCTGAAAATAAGGTCCCTAAGACCTGTCAATGTATGAGTATTGAACATGAATGTCAAGTACATTATTCGGAATACAGAATAAGAAAAATATGATATCTTGCCTTTTATTAATATTGGATAAATAATCTGCAATGCTGCCGCTTCCTGTGTCTGATCCTATAGTGGTATGGGGAGCAACACTTAATGCAGTACTGTCTTCAACAAGGCACTTAATTAGGGTCCAGTTCCAGATAATTGTGACGGCTATGAGAGATTCACAACAGGATGACAGCGGAATGCATGGAGTAGCTCAAATAATTGCATTCCATATTTCTTCTTGTAATTTCACATCCTACATGCTTATTAAGACACATCCTACATGTTTATTAAGACATTTTTAACACAATTTCTGGAAAGAGCAATTAATTACCAGGAATACATTAAATTTCATTGCATTATATTATACATAAAAAAAACACTCATTTATGTAGTTGGAATAAGGATGTGAGAATACTAATCATTAACTTACACTGTACATGACTTGTATGAATAGAATGTGTTTGCTGAAAAGAATGTATGTAACTGCATTATGTATTCTTCAGCAGTGATGATATTCTTCATGGAAGAAAAATGTAATCTATAGTAAATACTGTAATGTTGCCATTGTATAATGAAATATTTCGTGCTTGTGAAACAGAGGATCATGCCGATCACCCTGGGATTCGAACCTGAGTTGCTGGATTGTGATCCAACGCTCTACCAAATGAGCCAAGACCAGTAGGAGCAATCATCTTATATCACACCTGACTACATTTGCTACATGGAATAGTGAAGGATTTACTGTGTAATCACATTGAATAATGAGTACCGGTATGTCTACTTATTGATTCTTAGTAGGTGTCACATACGTGGATATGGCCAGGTAGATCCTCTGTGTCACCTCCAACTTCTATTGTGTACTGATTACTCCAATAGCTTGGACTACTCACCCAGACTCTAACCTGTGGCCTTTATTTTAGTTCTTAACATTTTCTGTGTTATTCTGAGTATATTATGTGCTGGCATACATGGTTCTGTGTATTATTTGACTGACAGCTCAACGTGAAGTTAAAATGACTTAAACACTATATATGGAAGGTTTGGTAAAAATAAGATGAAAGTTCAGTCATCCTACACTCAATATCATGCAAAACATATCTTCTTACCAAATTGTAAGAGACAACTGGAATTTAGACCCATAAGGGGATACAGTCACTCTATTTATAGCACACTATTCCCATTATGGGACTGATGTAGAAATCCAGTATGTATTTGTAATCTACCAGTGGTGAACAAACTACAGTATATGAGCATGACATGTCTTGAGGGAGACATGCATGTAGAAGATGACAAAGAAGATGTTTCAGTTCTTATTAAATATTAATTAATTGGCTTAAATGGTTCTGGCAATGTTTTGCAATGTTTTACAAAACATTCAAGGAACTTAATTTGTTATCGAGACCATTTGTACACAAAGCATGACTAAGAATGATAAACATTCTAGATCTAGATGATGAAGTTTTCCATAGGACAGGGTATGTGGAATATATTATTAGTTTAGAAAAAAATGCTAGAAAATTCATAGATTGAAATCAGCCATTGCTCGTATGGCTCATATGTGGAATATATTATTAGTTTAGAAAAAAATCCTAGGAAATTCATATACATTGAAATCAGCCTATATAAATAATGGCAAGGCTCGTGGGTATTCTCATATAACATATAATTTTACATTATGTGAAGCCACTATTAGCAGAGATCAGTATTAGATTACAGTGGGAAATGTTGTGAGAAAAAAAACATCTACAAGAAAGAAAATATATTTTTTTACTAATATTCAGTGATCTCTACTTCAGGCAAAATCAAATTACCCTACATCTGGCATGAAATTAAGAGTCAGGGCTTTCACTTCAGATGCATGTATTCCATTTAACCGTTAAATATTGGAACAAACCCCTTCAAGCCTCAGAGTAAACCATTCCAGCATCATAGAAGCCTACTTTAATTAGGGGTTCCGCAAGGGTGGTGACAGAGGTGCTTGAGGCCGCTCCAAGTAACCGCTCACATAGTACTATGATGAGAGGTTCCACAAGGGTGCTGAAGGGGATGCACAACTGATTTGTTTTAAGGGCAGATAACTATTTTTCCTACCAGTAGTAACAAGAACTGCTCCAAAGATCGGGAGTTGTGATTAATCCAGCAGAGGGAAGGTTAACACCACGACGTGCTTGCCACTCCTTCCTCATCACCGACGTCCACGACTGAGCTTTATTATGTATTTAATGGTATATGTCCGCACACTTTCCTCAAGCTGTGCAGACAGTCTTGTATGGCTTCTAAGTGCATTGCCAGTACATGAAGACTCTGGAAGAATCCCAAGTAATGATGGCCGTACAATGGAATTCTAATGCATTCTCGAAAATGATTTATTTATCGACACATTACATAATTGTGTATTTTATGCACACATGATGGTTTTTTATCTTCAATTTTCATGACAGAGTTTATGTGCGATGTATTTAGTATGGCAACTTGAATTTATTTGAGTACTTTAGTAATTGTGATGGTGGGTGGTGGATGGGGCTTAACATAATTTAATGAAAAATTATTTTGGTAGGCATTTATGATGATTGGAAATAAGAGGTAAAATGACCAAATAATTGCCATAAATTGATAGTACACCTACTTACAGTGACTCTTGCAATGCGATCCACCTACACAATCTCTAAATAGTTAATTAATAGCTCAAATAAAGCACATTTAAATAAAATTGTATTAGGAATATATTAAACATATAAGAAATTCAAGCAATAGGGCCTAAGGTTGCTGTACAAATCTTTCATTACACATATATATATGTCTATGCTATTTGACTTTGAACATTAGTTCAACAATGAGTTTAATGTGCATTGCTCAATTTGCCAACTTAACAGGGCATATGATCTAATAATAATAATAAACTATGATCACATATCTAGACATGTCAACATGGCATCTTCACTGGCGACTCGCTAGTTGGGTGGTTCAGACCCATACTACTTCAGATTTACAGTATCAAAAGAAATGCAAGATATTCTAGCCTGCATATTGTAGACAGCCTGTCCGATGTTACAGTGATAATAATTACATTGGTCTGATCTTCTGTGTTCCTCAGCAAGGTGTCTTCATACACGTCACTCTGCCAGACTGTGGTGTCATCAATTGCTATTTATTTCATAGTTGATTGTCACTGTGTCTCATCAAAAGCAATTATATGGATGTTTCTCCAGCTTGGACAGGAAAGAATCCCTCAATATACATCTAACTATGGAAGCCTCACAGTGTTAAAGGTATATATAGGTTACCTCCTTACTATTGTCCTGATAATGTGTACTGTAACAAATAGCTTGGTATCCAGAATGTCCAGTAACTACCATTGCATGTATGATATAACAAAAGTATTTCAATTCTGTTACCTGTATTGCACCACTGTGTTGCTGTTCCATTGATAATAGTCTGTTAGTAGTGCATTGACATATTATTGTCGGTGCTATGATAATGTTACCTGTGTTCTATCTACTAAAGCATCACCAAGCATATTGTATTACCAACATGTTACCAAAGTAACAGCATTACTGGTGCATTAATGCTATCAGCATGTTACTGATATATTGCTGTTGTCTTATCAGAGTAGCTGTGTTACCATGTACTATTTTTGTGTTACCAGTGTGTTATTAAGGTTACCATCCTGCTTCCTGTATGATTCCAATCTGAGTACGGTATGCCTGTGTGGTTCCAGCATGATATTGATAGAGACATAGTTCAGGTATGTCACCAGTCTGTTACCAGTAGGCTTGTTTACAGAGGTTAAATCACCTTGAAATATACTGAAAGGATCATCCATTGTATGTGTTTCAAACAATTTACAATTACCTAGATACAAGAAAAACAATAGTTCCTACATCTCCGGCAATATGGTTAATTAATTCCAGTTGTGTGCTAGTAGGTAAACAACCTATGAATGCCTCTGCATTCATGTCAACATGCATATATTCACTGATTTTCCGAGTTACTGAGCATAGCATAGATTAACAACTATGAACAACAATGACAGTTGGTAACTCCAATGTCACTTCTAGTCCAAATGTTACACACATCAGAAAGTCAGAAACAATATACCATTGATTACCATATTTATATATTATCTCCGATCAAAATATATACGTAAAGATATAAGCTACAGCAACATAATTACAAACAAACAGCTTTCTTTCATTTAATACTATTACCTTTCACACACAGTAAGAGTATATCGGTAAATACCAGCATTGTTAATTCTGAGTGATGCTTATTGGATGAAATGCTACGGATCACCTGAAGGTGAGCGGTCTCTGTGGCGGGTAAACAAAAGCAATATTTACCTTATTCCAAAGCTGTCAGTTATTGACTCCAGTCATCTGTGCACTGAGGGAGGAGAGACGATGAATGAGGCGACACAGTGCACGATGCTACCAACACCGACACTGCCACTGAGCAGCAGATATCAGTAAGTGATCCCCGCTTGTTTTGCATCCAATCACCAGTGGCTTGTTCAGTCCTTTTAGTCTGGTGGAGTAACTGCTGTGGTTTCTAGAGCACGGAAATCATATCCACACCCTGACAGTGGTATATACTATAACTATTGTAACTTCCTCTCACTTGGTACCTTACAGCCTGACAGTGGTCTGTAACTGTCGTAACTCCCTTTCACTTGATGCTGTACCAGCTGACAGTGTTGTAAGGCCTATATCTGCTGTAACTCCTACTCACTTGGTAGGGTATATAAGCCTGACGGTGGTGTATAACCGTTGTAACTCCCTCTCACTTGATACGGTATGATCTAACAGTGGTGTATATCTGTCGTAACTCATTGCTCACTTAGTTCACTTCCTCCTTGGCTCTAAGACCATTCACACAGGCTTGGCACTGGCAAGTATGATCGTGCAGCAGCCGGATAGCTGACAGTCCGACTACAATAGCTTACCATTGTCTACCAGGAGAGCATGCTGATCTTCCATTTCCATCTCTCCACGCATACATGATGTCCAATCATCCATGCCACTGGCAGACTTTGCTGTATCCTGCTGCTGTAACCAAAAAACATACACATTTTTCTCACAGGTTTTGATTAAGTAATTGTTTATAGTGTTACTTATCTATATAAAAAATAAAAAATAGCAGATATATTGATCATGCCTCTCCGGGCATTGCGTACCACTCAGGAAGAGTATGAGGTTTTTGCTTTTGAACAGACACTATGCATTATGGATAGACATACAACAAAGATTACGTTTTGCTGGAAAATTTGCATACAATGAATAGTACACACAGTCTACATGCTGTCAATCAGTGATCTACCCGTATAAAACATTAATGAAGGTGACGTCTTCGGTATCAGTGAAGCTTCAACTGATAAAATCCTGAAGGTATTTTGAACTATTTGCTTAGGAGAATATAATATTGTTTTCCTTTTACACACTATATATGTATTATTCTGTTGTCTGTGTAGTGGGCGGTGAAACAAACTGGTTGCTTTTCAATTGGTTCATTGTACTTTTCCAGGGAAGATAATAATGAACTCAAGGCATGAGTTCTCCGATTGATCTAAAAACAAACCATCCACTCGGACCACTGGACCATCTGAATTAATCAGTAGAGTGATGTCTGTGATGCCTTGTAAATAACAAAGTAAACACTCATTGAGTTGAACATTACTTGATAAAATAACCAGAATATACCGTAATCCTCACTATAATTGCTGAACGAGATAACAGTTTAATCATGGTTACGCATATTTCTCAATACTCATATGTCACTACATTTTTTCTAATAGCAGCATTTGTATTACATAACAGTGCATGGAACTGAATACTCTAAGATATTATGATTTACATTATTTTTGCATTATTGACTAATGTTCAAGATAATCGGTTGGTTTAGTATTAAATTCCCTCCCTTTAGTATTAAATTTTCTCTATCGGAAGTATCTCGTTTACCGAAAGAATTTCTTAATATTTATTATTTATGTACGTTTTCCCAAGAAATGTCAGAGTTTCCTAACTTGTGAAAAACTTATTACCAGTGTCGGCATTTAAATTTCTCCTTCATGTCACAAGGAATATTAATAACCTTTAGTTCTTTCAAGGAAAAGGGTGGTATGTTACTTTATGTCCTCCTGGCACTCCAGAAGCACTTAATTTAGGTCCTATCTCACTTCATGTTGTACCACATAAAGTAAGATATAGGAACGGAATTAAGTACCCATGTGATTTGAGGATGACTTTATGTATGCTACATGCCTGTTTGGCAGAAATCCTCATAAAATATTAGTATTTATAATGCATGTTAGCTACAAATTTATGCAGCGATCGAAACTAACTTTAAAACTTACTAGCCCGAATAGTGATACAAATAACAAAGGTTATGAATTTCTAC
>JAUTBR010214620.1:13615-24425 GCA_032361205.1 Pseudorimula midatlantica | reverse complement strand
TATATCAGATTAATAATGTGTCTACTGACAGCGATATCTGAACTGATTACACATGATTAACATGAAGCTCCTGAAAACATCTTTGAAATAAATCTGTTTTAGGCTGAGAACATTACACGCGTTTGCCCTTACAGCAATGGATTTCAGACCTCTTATTTCATGCTTAATTAGGCAGCATGGTTTGAGATGAGATTTTTTTAAAAGACAAAAGAAAACTGAAAATGAATTTCATGGGTGATTTGGTCTCTGTGACATGACTAGACAGATTTGAATTTTATGTCTTTTTACTGTAATAGGGTCTAATCTTAGAGTAAAGAAAGTATTTGTGTAGATATATGTATACATTCTAACATGCACCATCTCCTGGTGTCGTGTTATCATCAACACTTACTGAACATCTGGGTGTCTCGGTATTAGTGTGTCTATACTGTCATTGAAATCAAAACGACAGAATTGAAAGTATGCATAGAATACTGTATTTTACCCCACACATTCTGTGTATCTTGCCTGAAAAAGAGCATCCTTCTGTGCTTTGGCTCTCTCCATGCTGGAGGCAACCGGAGGTGCGCTAAAGAGCTGTGCATGTGCCTAATCCAGCAAGGGTTAATAGACAATCCCACCTACCCAGATATGGCTAGGAAACAGTCTTAGATCAAAACCTAGCTTTAACCTTCTCTATGCTGAAGGCAACCCAAAGATGTGCTAAAGAGCAGTGTCTGTCTAATCCAGCAGGGAGAGGGTTAATAGACAATCCCAACCCAGCCAGAGATGGCTAGGAAAGCAGGCTCAGATCAAAACCTAACTTTCTCTCTGATCACTCCCCCACCTTCTCCCTTCAACTGAAAATACTTTCAACTTTGTAAGACCCTATTTAATGTATAAACACCGTACTATCTAGGTGACATCTGGCTCAAGATTTAATACACACAGTCTTTCAGCGATCTGTTTATTGTTACGATAAAAGCCACAAGGTTATTACAGATAAATCGTGAATGATTACGTATACAGATAGATGTGACATCCTCGCCTTCCCTGGTGAAACTGATCTCCACCATAGAGAAGAAATCAAGCCCCCAGTCAGGATTAAAACTCAAACATTCAGGTTTATAGTCCGACACACTCCCAACTGTGCTATAGCAGAATGAGCACCAGGCTTGTTAGATGCACGGATGAAGAACCTTTGTCTGTTCGAATGATTGGGAAGTACAGAAGTGATGCTGAAGCATTATACCGGGTATGTGAACCTAAGAAATGGATTTGGATGAT
Source organism: Pseudorimula midatlantica (assembly GCA_032361205.1). NCBI lineage: Eukaryota > Metazoa > Mollusca > Gastropoda > Lepetellida > Lepetodrilidae > Pseudorimula > Pseudorimula midatlantica. The sequence goes on along the minus strand of JAUTBR010214620.1, from coordinate 23,159 downwards.
GTGGGGATGTAGTCAGCAAAATTCGCCTCAATTTAATCTTAGGAAGTTAATTTTGAAGACGTTGGTCAGACATTACCTCAGGGTGAGATTTGATCTGCGGCTTCCGTTACTGTATGGAGATTTGATCTGAGCGACTGATCTGACCCCAGGATGAGTAATGTTAATAACAGGACAGATGTTAACAAACTTGTACATCGCATTGATTCAGCTGGTAACAAACATTGTCCTTTATTCCAGCTAGTGTCAATAATTAAAGATTAACCTGACCCAACAACCCTCTTCATGTCAACCGTTATGTCTTGCTCCTTCTATGAAGACGACAATTAAAGAAAATTCAATTACAAGATTCCATCTTTGTCGCAATTCAAGGCAATTTTTACAAGTTTAACTGTCGTTGAGATTCGATTAGCTGGTTTTAGGGTTTCTTCCCGGTGGCTGGGAGATCTTTTTGAAGTCCTTAATCAGATCTGAAATATTATTTGCCATGTAATAGAAGTCCTATTGCATTCTTTATTTTTACTGTTGTGACTAATAATCCATATCATCGTAGAAATATTACTCATGGGAGAATGTGTTTGCCTTGTAACAGCTTTAATGAATTGCAGTGTCAGACCTTTTGTTGTTCGTGGCTGCTAGAAAAACTAGCAATTCTGTTCTCATGTATAGTGATACAATGTGTAATTGTGAATATTAGTCAATAAATTCTGAAAGGAAAATAATAGTATTTCACTGTTCCAGATATATTTATGTCTGAGTATTTTTATATTTTAACTATATGAGGTATTCTTGTACACATTTAGAGAAAATGGAGTCGGCGGATCCGTGAACCAATTCATTAAAAATAAAACGCCTTACATGCATATAAACCAATTTCAAATACAGTACACCAAAACAATAAAACTATCTGGAGAAAAACTATTAAAAATGTTATTTACCTGACCAGTAAGACGAAGTAGGTATCATCTCGCTGTGCTATATGCTCACTCAAATATGAGAAAGAATGCACAGAATCTCAACTCATTGACATAACTTTCACACAGCTATAAAGAATTTCAAACACATGTACATTGAGATTACCATGGGGTAAAACTGTATTATTACCATGTTTTACCTCGCCTGTAAGATGGGGCGTAGATAGCCAGGCTAGAGAAGCTCGGTTAGCACTGTGTATTGTTGAGACACTTCCTCAGAGATGTGCGAGTGAATCTAAGACCGAGATGATCACAGTGATACGACTGTGTCGCCTTTCTTCATACCACAATAACATGACAAGAGAAGGCTGTGTCAATTTCATAGTGTCGATTTCACCGCGATACATCACACTTCGCTAATGACATTCCACTGCGTGTATTAGTGAGATATTTAAACTGGCCGTAATATTATTACCAATTTTATGTGAATATTCATAGCAACATTATCATATATTTGTCTCGTTTGATGGAGTACCGTACTATTCTACCCTCTAAAATGGTTGGGCTTTAGTAGATCGCGGAAAGAATATAAAGCAACTTAATAATTGCTAGCTTGTATTATACCACTGGCATTGAGAATGCAGTATGTGCACATTGATCTGATGTTATTAATATTCTAACATCCATCAAAGTTCTTGCCGAATGTTTCAGCTTTTAATATAGGTAAAACTTACTTTCTAGATTTAGAAGATTTTCTTTAGTTAGTGTTTCTCTCCATGCTAGCACACAATGTATATAATTAATAGCAGCATCTTGATTGAACATTAACCTACAAATAACAAGTCTTGTCAAAACTACAGTGTTAAATCCCATGGGAAATCTTAATTAAAGACGAGAAGTAATTTATATCATGACTCCTAAACCGCCATTTACACATTCATGACTCGTACCTGTAATATACCTGAATAAACGAGCCTAGGCTATTGTGATATATTTCTCCATAGGAGGTGCTGAAATGCATCAAGTAAGTTCTAATTGGAAGGCAGCGTGATATAACAGTGAGAATGTACCTGGTACTTTGCCTGAAATTAGCGAGTGAGGTTTTCAGAAAGGCCATGATATAATGCTTTGAATTACCTGTAAATTACCTGAAATTTACCTGAAATTAACAAGCGTACTTTTCACACCTGAGTGATATCAATCTGTTTGATCATACCTCTAGTGTGATTTGGTGGGATACTGGAATTGAAGATTGTGTAATGTACAGAAACTGGTATCGGTATATCAGGTATAATTAAATAGTGAGGTAGGTTGATTGTGGTTGGAATTGTCTTTCAGAGCTTTCACTCAAATTTGAAGGTTCCTCTACTTAGGTTGCGGTATTAACATAGGTTGCAAATGCAATTTTGTGCAGGTGTGAATTCACTGGTGTAATGTTACATGTAGTGTGAGTCTCCTGGCCAGTATAGCTTGACCACAGCTTGACCACTGTTTGACCACAGGTAACCTGCATTAGCCAGTGAGATCTATTTTGCGGACCCAGAACCCAACCCGGACTTTCCGTCTATTCACCGGACCCAATTCCCAGCAATCGGATTGGATCACATGACCCAAAATATGAATACAATATTTGTCTTAATCCTAACCCTTATGTGAGCCAATCAGATTGCCTGGAATTGTGTCTGAGTCCAAGGAATAGACCACAAATCTGGTTCCGGGAAATGGCCCCACCGCATTAGACTGACACATCATTCTCTGTATTGGATATATAAGGCATCTGCAGTTGCAAACCACATTAAGAAAGCTAATATAGGGAAGTTCTGGGCCAGGTTAAAGAACAAACTATTTCTTGATTCTAGGAGTACATACATGTAGGTGTGAAACAATGGATCGAACAATCGATAGATCGCAATAGTGAGTGGTCCGATAGCAATACATCAATATTAATTTGAACTATCGATTATTTCCATCAAGTTTTGGCAATTAACATGTTTGTTTAACAACATTTTGATTTTGGGATTAAATCAAATGATCACAACACATTATTGTCTTGCATTTTATTAATTAAATACTAATTATATGTACATTAGCCACTATGTTACCAATAATTAGCCATCTTTAAAGGACTTATTTAAACAAATAAACTATCGCAATAGTAGCACAACTACTGGTATTGCAATACTGTCGCAATAGTGTTTTCAACTATCGATATACTATTGCAATAGTATACTTGGCCTCAATGCATGTAGACTGTGTGAAGATGTATACTATGTCGCACCTTGTTCTCGCCCAAATACTCCTATTCAAAATATCGCCATAGAGCAGTAAGATATCTGGAGAATAAGAGGGTAAAGAATTTTGGTGGCTCCTTTCATATAACTATAATACCAATCAACATAAGTTATATGTAAATGATTAACTTTAACTCTCCAAGATTAGGGATAGTCTGGGTGAAGATGCTACATAGTGTTGACAGGATTTGTCAGCTACGTATAACTGTTCATGCTTGTTTATCTATGTTACTACATGGTCTCTGACATTTAAGTCCTCGTATAATTATAAAGCTTAGCTCCTATTTCCAACTGTTAAATTTCACGGCATTTTGCTTTACTTATCACTCCGGTGTTTAATACGGTCTATGACATCCTGATTTGTTTACCACGGTTAGAGTCAGACCGAGAGCTCGCAGATAAACTGTCACGGCAAAACACGCCACTATACTTTCATTATCTGTGGCCGGTGAACCTGCTTTGCTTGTTGACAAACTTGATTGGCGCTATGTGGACCAATTATTTGTCACAGCGGCATTAAAGGAACCGACCGCCCAGACTTGGTAAGGGGTGTCCAAGACTGTGGGTAATTCCTTGGTAACTGTTTAACAACAGACACCTGTCTAGCCCCGGGATGTACTTAACACCAGCTTATGTCAGTGATTGTACGAGGAATTAATCACGCTCATGATGTATTAACCTCCATAGCGGAGAAATTGCGGAATGTACGTGCTCCTGCCGTTCACTTACATGAAATCCTTATCACCTGTTGAAGGTGGTTATGTTAGCTTTGGCGGGTGTCTTAGCTTTAGATGTTAAACTGCTGTGTGTCATAATTAATTTAGTTGAAATGTATCGTTATTGTTTATGAATTATGTCTGGTAATGGCTGTCGATGAATAGGATGAGAATGTCATGTGAGAAATCTGACAACTGGAAATCTCAATTAGTTTGAAAAGAACTGTGAATTAATAATGAATACCTGAAGAAATATGTTGTACTGGGTATCTGAACTCACAGCTATAAGGAGAGGTAGTATTTTGCCGTAATTTCCATCACAATGCATAAAACCCTTTCACCAACTGTTATATGGCTCAGGTAACATAAGAGGTCGCTTTTCCCGTTTCAAATTTCAAATTTGATATACTGGATGTTATCAGGGTTCCAGAGTTTGAAGGTTAGCCCGCTTGTGGGCACACTCCATACTGGGTACATTGTCGAGAAACTGTTTTGTACTTTCATTGTACGTTCATTGTATGCGCGAGTGTTTTTACATGCCTCCCTGCCACGCTCTGACTGCGCGTGTATATCCGTGTATATCCGTATACCCTCTGGCCAGGGTGTATTCAGAAGCACTGACGTGCTCATGTTAATAGTAACACAGCTATGGGTGCTCGCCAGTCTTACAACAGAATCTTGTCAGCACCGTGTACGAGCAGGTTTTTGTGTGCGTCCCATCTCTATTTTCTCATGGGCCCCTCCATCATGAAAGATGGATTCTGTGTACGAACCAATAACACAACAATAGGAAGCAACAGTTGATGAGGTCTTTTCATAGTCGGACAGTAAAACATTGTTCATTTCAACCAGGAGCTGCACGGGATGGATGATGGTATATTGCAAACAAGCGATGTTCAAGATCTTTTCTTCTTCTTTTCACGATTGAATGGATTCTGTACTAGGATTATCAATGAGCGTTCAGATCATCGTGATCTGTTATCTTGCACCACACTTGAGAGTTAATTCATGTTTATGCCTCAACTGTACCCGTTGACCTTCTGACTACTACTCACAAAGCTGAAATAAATGTCAATGTCACAATATTCTCTACGTCAATTAATATACAACCCTTAATGTCTGGGAGATCTTTCCAGATGTACAACATTTATACCAACCTACCAAGTTGAATGTCGTATTAAAATAGCATTATTTCATGATAAATCTTCTATTATTATGACTCGTGACCTGTCATAAGTTGATATGCCTCATAAACAAATTTACGATTTTCTGGTGCTTTATGTAAATTTCAAAGGCAGACCACTAAATGATTCATGCCCTATGTATAAATACATGTTAACTTCAGCATATAGTTGGATTATCTGCAACCCTTTCATGTATTTCTTTTCAAGTTTTTAAAAGTGAAAAAGTAAAAAAAGTTCAAATGGTTTACACAGGAGTAGTTCTATCCAAGCTTTTAAGTATAATGCTGTGTATGCCAAAACATGTGATTGATGATACAGTTTAAGATGAATAGGGATATAAAAGTTGTATGTCAAATTTATCTTGTAACTTCATGGGCCAAATACAATCATAATTGTCAAGCGATTTGAAACACAGTTTTGACAAGATTGACTTTCCATATCACACTTAAGCGCATACTATCAACGATCATTGACATATACTACTCAAAATTTGCTAAGGATCATACCATTTTCGTAGGAAATAATAATACCATCTTTAATATATAATATATAATATAATAGAATACCACCTTTAATAGTGATCCCTAGCAAATTTTGAGTGGTATATATATATTATTGTGGTTTAGCAAGGTTCATAATTGTCAAGTGATTTTGACAGCATTGACTTTAAATATAACACTTAATAATAAATACATTATAATTTCCTTTCAAGGTAAAGAATTTATCTAATATTATGTGATCAAATTTTGAAAACTTAGTGGTAGACACATTATACACCATCAGATGTTTTGCAGTAATGTAACAGAACCATGACGATTCTGGGATTCGAACTCGAGTTGCTAGATTGTGAGTGAAATGCTTAGCCAACTTAGCCAACCTGCTGGTTGAGACCATGTATATCACACCTGGTTACATTAACGTATATTTTTATTATATTTATCCTTCATTTTTGTATTCTGTCTTCTCTAGCCGATACTTGGTAGCACTTCTCATTTTCTCTCAATGACATGAACCAACAGTTGTTATCTGTGAGGGTTTGCTCAGACGATTCTCAGCTTTCTTCTTCTTCAAGTGTCATGCTCATTTGCAAATACGATACACTTTGATGTCACAAGTTTTTTTTCTACACACCTGATGCGGTCTTCACGCCACCTGGGATTGTTTTACCTGGTGGCTCCCCCTACATTCCTCGTGGTCAATCAGATGTTGGAGCAGTTTTGCTGGGAAACAATTATATATACATGCTTCATCTCTTCTACCTGGTTTGATCATGAGATGTATTTGAAGAATGGTTCCATTGAGATGTTCTGAATGATTGATGTAGTGGAGATAGCAGTTGCCGTAGTATGTGATTCAGATGGACTGTACACTGGGCTTACTTTTAATATATAAAATCTTTGGGTCTTCTTTGGTTTGCATTGAATTTATTTGTGAATATATCATTCTATATATAGTCTAATAGGGATACTTGTACTTTGGTTATCAGATATTTAAGCACTTATTATGAATATTTGTGTAGTATGTATGTTTATGTTACTTGTATATTATTATTAATATTATTATTATTATTATTATTATTGTATATTATTATTATTATTATTATTATTTATTTTTTTAAATTATGAAGTAGCCTATAAACATGGAAGTGTAACATGATCTTGTTTTCTTTAATTTAATTTAATTTAATTTAAGATCACTTTAAGTGACTTTAAATGAATCAATTTCTTAAATAAAAAGATAGTTTTGTGAACTGAAAATATCCTTCAATCGCACAGATATGATAATCCATATTTTTTTAATATATGACGGTTAAATCCACCAAATCATGTTAGTTTTTATTTTATGCATAAATATGGGAGTATCTGTTATTTGTTTCAAATATCAGAAAAGAATACCCCTACTTTCATAACTTTTTGTCAAATATTTGAATTAATACAAGAGTAAAATGATTTCATTGCACTTTGCGTTATAAAAATACCTTGGAAAATTTTAATGTATTAGAATTATTAATTTTTGTACACTCACCGTATTATTATTGTTTTCAGATGAGAGTTGCAACATCTGAGTTGTGCTTTAAGACGAGCAATGCTACAATATTGGATTACCTAAGATGTGTGGAGTGATGCAATCACGTCAAGGGACATTACTCCTATACTGGGTCTGCATCGCGGTGTGCGTAGCAGGATTCGAGAACAATGGCATCCACGACCAATCAGAGACCAAAGTTCCGTCCGACTTCAGGTTCACAACGTTTGAAGGTACATTTAACTTTCCTTGGTCTCATTCCACTATGTTTTCTTTTTTTAACAAGCATGGAAATATTTTGTAGTGTTTGTAATTTTTTTAAATGTCATGTCATATAAATTTGGGGCTTCGATCCAGAGTTGTCTGGATGTGATGCCAACACTCAAATGACATTGCCAAAGGTATAACACGATTGGACAACACCAGTCTGCACATTAATATCACACACTGTGACATTGCTATGAGTAATACAAACTATAAATATATATTTCCATATAAAGTTCTTTTGCATGTGAATATAAATAAATAAACAGAATTACATTTTCAATACCTCTAACATGACTATTTTTACTCAGGCATATAATTTATATCACGGAATAATTAAAAACCCTGCATATCATCTACTCGTACATCTCAATCAAACACTGATATTTCTTTGCTTCAATTACTTCTCTAAACAGTCAAGTGTGAAAATAAATATTAATCATTTAATATGTATGTAAATATTTCAGTAATGGGATATTTATATTAGCAAAGGCCTAACAAAAAACGTGCGCTTTGGTTCGTACATTCCTCGTGTGTGTATGAACTTGACAGGCGACGTGTGGAAACACACGCTTATCAGATCTGTCTATCAATCTGATGTATGGTGATATCAACAGCCTGTACACCAGGGAATTACATAACACGCAGACCCATTAACACCTGTCAACTCCTCAATTGTGCATTCAATTGCCGTGTGTGAGGTGAACTAACTGTTGCTGTTAATGACACCAGTGATTTCTACTGTCAATATTCATATTTACCCAGTCCCTAGGACCCATTGCAGACCCACTGCGGACCCAATGCATAGGAAGTATGCTGGTAACCAATGTGTTTATCCTGAGCTAATATATGAATGGTAGTGCTTCAGTGGAGAATATAATGGACTATGAGGATATTTAATTAACCTCCATTCTGATACAGGTAATTAGAGGTGCCCTGGAAATCAGTCATCATGGTTATTATTATTATTCAGCCACAGGTATTTACCACTGGATAGTAAAAATTGCTATTTTATTTCATAAAACATTATCGAGCTATCTGCCTCTATACATTCTTTACAGAGTCGCTTGTGGCCACCTCGATGTATTATAGTTTTATTATATTAAAAAGATATAAGTTTTACTAAGCAGTGGTAAATGCCTGGATGATTCTGCATGGCGAGGGTTAATGTTTAGCGGAAATAAAAAATATTAATGGATTTTTGCAGTTTTGGTTTCATGCTTTCTATGCCTGCTGTGTTCGTTTTCTTGTCAGACATACAAGACTCATGAATGATAAAGTTGATACAGGGATGTTGTTTACATGCACATGCAGACATGCTATAAAATGGACTGAAAGCTGCCAGATGTGCAATATACACTGTACCACTCTAGGACTGACAGTAAAACACCTATAGCTCTCCGTCAGATTCTCCATGTAGTTAGCCGCTTCCTAGGACTAGTAGTAGTAGTAGTTAGCCAGCTCCTGTGTTTGGGAGAAGACTTCAGCCTGAAGGGGGAATCTGCCATATCAGTTCAATGGATTTATTTACAGTTATCTTTTAGCCAGCCCCTTGCATGGTATCTATCTTGTCCTTAGCCTGACCCCCACACTGACTCTCCACGCTGACACTCCACACACCCAGTCCTTGTGCTGCACTCTGGAGAGTGCCATGGCACTGGTGGAGGAACCGTCTCAAAATAAAATATTTATTTTAAAGCATATGGCATGCCGTGATTATGTCGTATTGTGAGATTAGACACATTTTGTTTGTTACTTTATTGCCGTTATGTTTTAAAACATTTTCATTTACATAGGAAATGTGCTGATTCTGTTTCGGTATAATCACAATAAACCGTTTTCCAATAACATTATATGCATGTAGGAAGTTGAAATATTATATTTATGAGATCTGATATAATCTCTACACATAGTTCATGTTGATTGGCACTCTACCAAGCAAGGATGATATTTGCCATTAATACATTGTAAGCATTTCCTCTCTCCTGGCATTGAATGGTTATTTTATTTGTACATAAACCACTCTTCATTTATCATCATCTGTACTTATACCCAGTGAACACATTTTCTGCTTGCGTAAAAAACCAGTACCAGCTTTACTACTGCAAAACAGATGTCTGTCTAGACATATTACACAGTACAGTGGAAGAAAG
>JAUTBR010214398.1:2565-13680 GCA_032361205.1 Pseudorimula midatlantica | reverse complement strand
TATTATGAGAAATACCACCTAACTTTAAATCCAAAATTGCTGGCTATTGGTATGCTTTCAGGAGGAATATCGATATAGCAAGTTACTATACACGCCAACAAGTCGTAAGAATAACTATTTTCACCCATCAAATCCCTCACAAAGTCATCAAAATAATTGTGCATATGGCAATAAAGGTAATGTATTGTAAACTTTACAGTTAAACATACATATAAATAAGTCATGTAGGAAGTTACACATGCATATCATTCTAATAGACTTGTATGAAACTCAAAATAAGTCACACCCATGAAATCAGGCAGCATTAATTCGTGATTGAAATGCCGCTGATTTTAGAACTATTGTTAAAAGTCACTACTGTTTAGATTTTAGAGGTGTCAGTCGTAAATTGATAATGTCTAAATTATTCTAAATTGAATTGAATGATTTTCATTTACCAGGAATTATGATCATATGACAATGGTTGGTATTTTCCTTTATGAAGACAACACGAGCTGATGTATTCAGTGGTGATTGTCATTAATCAAATAAGGATAGTGTTGAAACAGAGATGTTATGATGAACTCTCGAAATAGTTAACTGAAAATCCACACACAATCTCTATGGCATTGAATATTACATCAAAGTTATAAATCTATTTTCTGAAGAGGCTCACATTGAGAGTTCAATGTCAAATATTGCAGCTATGTCTTTCTCCCTTGTCACATGCTGAGCACTGCTGAGCGCTGAAGATCTTCTTGAAAAAGAATGTCTTGATCGCAAGAGACACCTGGAAGCTGTTCAATGTGCATCAGACATTCTCAGTGCAACGTTTCAGCTCGGTGCGGGGCCCCTCTTGTTTGTCAGTCCAACATTTGGCAATCTCTTCTTTTTCAGTCTCCACACAAGAACAATGTTTGATATGTATTTTTGACGTAATATTGGGAACACGTGAAAAAATGACAACACCAGTCTAAAGAAATATCTGTCTAAAGTCGTATCTGCCTGCTATTTAAGTTATGCAATATATTTATTTGTAGACAACCGTTCTATTATAATTATTATTTGTGTTTCCAATGATGTTTCTGTGTTTACCTGGATAAATGTTCATGGCTGGATGCAAAAATTACATCATTCCTGGTTTCAAAATGTTGCAATTGTGTAATGCACAATAAGAGGACATATTACTGGGTAATTTGAATTTATTGAAGAAGTTATTCTTTATTTGAAAAATGATGACTTGTGAATTCTGACATCCATTTTATCATTGAAAAGAGGTTTGTGTCAATATTATTTTTACATATTGAAATATAAAAAAAATACAAATACAAAAACATATGAATGCACAGATGACATGGAAAAGACGTGTGAATATTATTTTACATATTTAAATATCAACAAATGTAAAGTATGAAAACATAGGACTGCACAGGTAACATAATCGTTGGTAACATGATGCCGATGAATCCTTTATCCAAATGGCAATTTTATTACTGTTCCTATATCTGATATCATACTTGTCAGGAAGCATTTTACTTTCTCATATTTTGCTAATAATTCACTACTAGTGTTTCCTGTGGTCTCGTCGGCTAACAATAAAGGTACGGTTGTTATGGAAACAGGATGAGCTGCCTGTATAGAACTATCAACTTACATATGATGAGCTGCCTGTCTAGAACTATCAGTATGGAACTGCCTATATAGCACTATCAGTACTGTACATCCCCAATGTTATCTCTCGTCATATTTATCTTCTGATTAATGTCCATAAAAAAAGTGTAGGAGGGATTAAATAATATTTATGTTTTGATTATTAATGGCAGTACTATTTAAAATTATATCATCAGTGCTGCCACAATCTAATGATAACCATACCAAGTCTGTTTGCTATGGCAGTCATTTAACCTGTGGAATTGTTCCATTTTAACTGATTTTACAGACAACAGTAATGCAAAGTATCAGCTGTTGTGTCGTAGTGCGGGATGCTAGTTATCATACATATGTTTCTCAGTTGCATATACATTATATCTCAACTAAGCATGCAATCACTGTTTGTTGACATATTTCATGGTCAAAGTATTTTACCTGAAAATATGTACGTTTGTTTTGTCTACACAAGGATAGTGAGCAATGAGCTACATTTTCCACATGTCCCACTATCTTTTAATGTTTTAATATTTATTTTTCTTCTTATTTTCACATTTTTGTCGTGACACAATGTGCCTAACATGCAACATTATGTTTCAGTTGCAACATACAACAATCCACCACAGTTACGAAATTTTGGAGGTGTGATTATATGGAAAGAAAACACACCAATAGGTAAGATATTATTATTGTATTTAAATTATTATTAATCTTTTTATTTTATCTGACTGCCATAATTCATGTGTACAACTGTACATAAACTATAATTCACATTGATCATTTGAATAAGTTTTATGATGATAATCGTCGCAAATGGGTGAAAGATTCCCGCAGCGACGTTAAACTCCATATTCACTCACTCACATGATGATAATGATGATGAAGAAGATTGCTATTAATATTAATAATAATAATAATGATAATAATAATAGAACTTTTTATATGGACCAACAGGATGCGTATATATTATAGCAAGTAATGGCTAGTATCTTGGAGTTTTAGACGACACTTGAGGTAAGGTACATGTACTTTTCTGAATTCATTAACCAGTGTTTGTGCAGTTTTCTATTTTGTTTACAGGAACAGTATTAGCTAATTTAACAGCTGTGGACATGGATGGGCCAGAACCTTTGGTATTTAGTATCGCTACAGATGAAACAAGGCAGCTTGTAGAACTGACAAATTTACGCAAACTTGATGCCACGACGTGGGTAGTGGACATACAACTTAGAGCAGTGCTTGACAGGGATTTCGTAAGTGTATAACCTGATAACAGAACTGCCTTTGCTAAATACAGTGTTGAATTAGTGAAACTTTGACATGTTTTAACAATAGAAGTGAACTGGCTCGGAAGATATTTATATATTCCATTTATCTGAGAGAGACAACAAAATTTAGTTTTAAAAACCCCAGAAACTATAATGGTTAAACGTGATGTGTTGCTATAAGCCTCACAATTTCCAATATGCACAATCGTCACCTATGGGTGAAAGATTCCCGCTGTGACGTTAAACAATAATTAATTCATTCGTTCATTCCAATATGCACAACATATGTATGCACATATGAAATGTGAAAGCACATGTACATCAACTGTTTAGAGGGTTGTAGCACTGATAATGCATGTTTAACATCTATTTTACATTACCTGTTTGTTATGTATGGTAAAGTATTCTAGTGGTTGTGATAAGCAATATTATATACTAGTATCATGCAGCTTTCCCTTTGATACGCATATGCATGTATTTGAAACTCTTATTATAATTTAGTTGTCAGAAGAAAGTGATCACTAAATGCTATTTTATTTCCACAGGAGCCTACAGAACGACAATTATATTTTAAAATAGACGATTCAACGAGTCAGGTAATTAATTTCACATTTTCAAGCTTTACTGACTTCCAAGTACGACCTTGCAGTGTATATTGATTTTGTTAGATATTCTTGCATGACTGAGTATTGTATTGAGCTGTTAACATTACAGAGTTAGACGTATCAATTATTTCCCCAGATGTGATATGTGTGGGCTGTGAACAGACTTTAATATGTTAGGAAAATTGATAGACCATGTTATTTTTTCATTAAAAAATATTCAATCATTATTTTATGCTGTATGCTATATTTTCCTATTTAATATATAATACAGTATGGTATATTTTTACATTTCAGTTGCCTGTAAAGATGTCATTATTTGTTACTGATGTGAACGATGTCAAACCAGAGTTTAGAAATATGCCATATAAAGCAACTGTTTATGAGGTAAGATGTTGTGCAGTGGATGGAAGGACGCCATTGATATACCAGTAGTTCCTAGCAACAGTCGGCTCAGAGTCAATTAATAATGAATGATTACAATGTTCTAAACACAGCAGGATATTCTAGTAAACTGGTACCATCAGTTTGTGATAATACAATCTAGTACAAGTAGATAGGGTATGTGTACATAAATCCCACAAGGCATGATGTGAGTACAAATAGATAGGGTATGGGTGAGTGAAATGATCTTGAAAGCAGCTATAAACGTCAAGTCAACCAACCAACCAACCAACCACAGGTAGGATTAAATAAGGGCAGACAACGTAAAATTTGCAATAAGATCACCGAATCATTCCGTTAAATTTGCAAGTGATCATACACAAAGCAAATAATCTTGTATTTATTTGGGGTAATTTATTTGGGGTAAATAGAGAAGATAGTTGATGATTTTAATGAACAGACTTTGTGATTTCGTTGTAGAATGTCGCGGTTGGGTCGACGATATTCCGTGGAGTGAATGCCACAGACCCTGACAATGGCCGCGGAGGAACTGTGCAGTATTCTATGGAGGTGCGTTCACGCCATTCAGTGTTCATTTAAACTATTTAGAACCGTATATGGAGGTTCATTTAAGCCATTATATTATATGAAGTCTTGTTACCGGTAATGTTGTAATATCACTATAAGATATGATGGTATTATGATGGAATGATTTGGAAAGATTATGTATATTGTATTTGTAGATAACGTGGAAGAACCATGCAGCTTCTTATGTTATCATTGTTATAAATGTTTCATTGTGGTGTAACTGAAATTATATACATTCCAATATAAATGGCTGACTTTCATTTTTAAATTTGTCCTCACTTCCTTATGTTTAATTAAACCAAGATTAAATACCAGAACCGAAATTATTCATAACATTTTTAAGTATTTGGATAACATAAAAGACTTGTATTTTTCTAGACGGATGCCCAGGCAGCTGACGAGAACTATAGAAGAACATTTGAAATCGACCAGTATTCAGGAGTTATAAAACTTGCTAAACCTCTTGACTACGAGAAGCATAATTTTTATCAGTTCAAGATCAAGGCAGTGGTTAGTAGCATAATTTGACATAAAGGATTTGTGCAGTGGCATGCTTTAAATGCATGTATTATTTGGAAATGCATTGATTTACTTAATTATGGCCAATATTTCATGACTATGACAATAATACTACATGGCTTATTTTCTTGTTTTCCTGAGTATTTAGGTTCAATATAATAATATTAAATCCTTGTCTAAAAGTTTTCTAAGTACCAGAGTATATTTGTTATGATTTTCATACTAAAGCATGGATACATTTAGTGCTTTACTATGCGAATAATGTCTAAACATTCTGAAATGTTCAATGTTTGTATGTTTCCAGGATGGTAAAGGTTTGGAAGGAAAGCCCACAGATTTTGTGGTTACTGTTCTGGACGTACAAGACACGCCACCGTACTTCGTCAACCTACCATACAGTGTTGAGGTCGCGGAAAACGTCACAGTGGTAAGAGTCGTCTACCTTGCCTGTACATCATTACACTATTAGGCCACAAATACATCCATCCAGAGATTTATACAGAATATGTATATTGTCACCCATCCGCTGATGCCATCTTGATATTATTGGGTATAAATTTCCATATATAACTCCCAATTTTAAGAACAATCGACACATGAAAAACATACAACACTTTCGGTAACATTTTCTAAGAAATATTATTTTAAACCAAAAGTACTGTGGACATCCTTGCTGCTAGGTAATTACTTGAGTTTGTTCTGACTGGATTCTGGTCTACCTACCTGCCAGCTCATTTACCTGGCCCTGGGATTGCGAAACACTTTGAGTACAGTTTCATGTTCAAGCTCAAATTTTGTATAAGGATTTGTGAAGAAAACTTTGAGTTGATCATAAAATTATACTCAAAATTTTGTATGATGTTGGGGCCTGGCTGTTGGTGTAAAAGTATGTCCATGTGTATTGATGTGTCTGTGATGTCTGCAGGGCACGTCCATACAACAAGTGTCTGGTCTGGATGGTGACCGAGGCATCCCCAACAATCTCACATACAGATTTGTGTCAGGTACGTATCGACCAACAGTTTCCTAGACTAACATTCTAAAATAAAGAAGCTATTAATGTAGGATCATAAGTAACTATACATAAGACAAAGTTAATGTTTTGTTATTATTAGAGTGTTTATTTCTAAAATATTCATAATGCCATTTTTTGCATTTTGTTCTCTTAGAAATTATCCAATAACTTTGTATTTCACATACAACTTTGAATGTCTTCAATTATGGAGGATAATTTCCAATGAAGTTAAAAAATACAATGGGATACTGAAAGCTTGTACTAAAGTAATGATATATACACATGTTTATTTCACGCATGCTTTTGTATGATTTTTTCTCAGGAGATTATACTAATTTTGACCTGCACCCGACGACTGGATGGATCACCGTGAAGCTTCCTCTAGACAGCGACACACCCAGCGTCAAGGAGAAGGGAGGAGTGTACGACTTCTATGTGGAAGTAAGGAGACGACTCTATAGACAGATAGCTCTACTGTTTGGATGGATAGTACACTGTATCACTGCTGGTCATTGACATCTGTACATCTTCTGACACCAACATCTGTACATCTTCTGACACCAACATCTGTACACCTTCTGACACCAACATCTGTACACCTTCTGACACCAACATCTGTACATTTCAGGCGGAGGAGGTTGTCCCACCAGGTTCTGTCAACACAAACCACACCTCTGTGATTACGTTTGTCACGGTGACGGTGCGAGACATCAATGACAACGCGCCGGTGTTCAGCCATGACTCGTACAATGCCACCATCAACGAGAACATGCAGAGTGGCGTCCCCATCACCTTCAGTAGTGGCGTGATGCGCGTGTCTGATGCTGACCAGGTACAGACTTCTCTACTCCCTGGGAGTCATGCATGTCAGTCACAATAGCCAAATTGGTCATAATGGCTTGTCTTGCTAGTACCCACTCTTCTAGTAAGTTGTAAGATAAACTCTTGAATGTATCATGCAATTCAAGAATTAAGACAAACTACAGATTCTCATTGTCAAGGATTAGTCTCTGAAGTTCTATTTTACTGATGACTTCTTTCCCACAGAGAGTTAATTCTTGATGTCTTCTCTCCTGCAGGGGACCAACAGCCACTTTGCCTTGACTGTACAGAAGGACGGCCAACCGTATCCAGACTTCTCTCCACTGCCGAAGCAGGTGTTCTCAGAGTCCACCGTCCTCATCAGAGTCAACCAGTCTCAGGATCTAGACTATGAGAGGCAGCATCAGCTGGTGTTTGAGGTGGGTACCAGGGCTGTGGGTACCAGGGTTGTGGGTACCAGGGCTGTGGGTACCAGGGCTGCGGGTATCAGGGCTGCAGGTACCAGGGCTGTGGGTACCAGGGCTGCGGGTAGCAGGGTTGTGGGTACCAGGGCTGCAGGTACCAGGGCTGCGGGTACCAGGGCTGTGGGTACCAGGGATGTGGGTACCAGGGCTGCAGGTACCAGGGCTGTGGGTACTAGGGCTGCGGGTACCAGGGCTGTAGGTACCAGGGCTGTGGGTACTAGGGGTCTATGGGTACCAAGGATCTATGAGTACCAGGGCTAGGTGGGTATCAGGGTTATGTGTGTACTAGGACTATGTGGGTATTTCATGTAAGCATATCATTGAAGGTGTGTTCAGATATGACATTCATCTATATTGACACTACAGCATTTTCATAATTTATTATTTATTAGTAGACAAAATGTCCTCAAATGTAATTTCACATTCAACCAGGGAAAAGAACTATAAATAGCATATCATGCCTCCAAACATCTATCAATACTTCAAATCCTTGTCATTGTGTCAACGACTTGTTTACATCCCTACTTAACTGATAACACTTCATCAACATGTTGTCTGATAGCAACCCAAGTGGACCATCGGTGTAAACTTTGATAAACCCTTGTTTTCCGCAGATAGTTGCCACGGAGATTGACACGGAGGAGCGGCGGTCAAGTACAGCCACGGTCACGCTGTACATCGAGGACATGAACGACAACCCTCCTGTGTTTGACCGGAACTCGTACAATGTCACCACGAAGGAGAACACGCTAACGGAGACAGGAGTTGCTCTCTTCAACGTACGTGTCTTCATCACCTTCGTAGTACACCATACATAGAGATCCTGAAACTGTAACAGTTTTTCTTGTCTGCGATTTTGGGAAAATGGTGAAATTTACCAATGTGTGTCATGTGATCTGATTGTAGTGTGATGACGATTATTGTAATGAAATAAATATTCATAAATTAAAATCTTAATTCAAAATTTGCATGCTGGGTAGAATTCTCATGGATAGTACGCAATCCCGAATGAGCTCAGTTTTGGGGGTTACAAAGTGTGTATTATACACGGGTAAATACGGTATATGTTTAGACAAAATAATTTAGTTGCTTATTCTGAAGATTTTACATCCAGTGAATAATAATCGTGAAAGGTATGAACAAGGAAAGACATCCGGTGATGTGTTGTTATGTGGATGTTTGTAGGCAACAGACGAAGACTCGGGGAAGTATGGCAGCATCACATACTCAGTGAGAGGCGGCAACAACAAGTGAGACATTCTGACTTCCTGTCATCACTTGAATTGTTTTACCCATGTGATCATCTCACTTATGAATACCGTAATGTCATTATTGGCCCTATTAATTGCATAATACATGTATATATACGGTATGCATAATAGTTCACAAGTAGTGTTTTTCCATATTGGACTACTGAACAATTGTAGAATATTCCAAATCCTGTATTGGCCTAAATGTTGGTATCTTCTATACATATTTGCCTATACATATTTGCCATATTCCATGTTCTGTATTGGTATACAAGTTGGTATCTTCTATACATATTTGCATGTTCCATATTGATCTAAAGGTTGGTATCTTCTATACATATTTGCCATATTCCATGTTCCATATTGACCTAAAGGTTGGTATCTTCTATATATATTTGCCATATTCCATGTTCCATATTGGCGTAAAGGTTGGTATCTTCTACATATATTTGCCATATTTCATGTTTAATATTGGTCCAAAAGTTGGTATCATCTATATATATTTGCATGTTCCATATTGGTGTAAAGGTTGGTATCTTCTATGCATATTTGCCATATTGCAGGTTCCGTATTGGCCTGGAGAGTGGCATCCTCTACGTGTCTGGTCACCTTGACCGTGAGACAAAGGACACATACTTCCTGACGGTGGAGGCCAAAGATGGCGGAGGTCAGAGGACACCTGTGGAGGTGGAGATATTCATTGAGGATGTGAATGACAATGAGCCACTGTTCAGGAGTCTCTCCTACGACGCCACGGTCCGCGAGAGAGACAATCACTTCCTCCGACCTCTGTTTGTAGAGGTAAGACATAGCTAGATACCAGGAAAAGATACCAGGTAATCATTTCACAGAGTTCTCTTTGCAGCTAAAAGACCATTAGCACTCTCTTAGCAATGTTTTAGCTATCGGCAAAGAGAGTGCTATGGTCTCTTAGTGGCTAAGAGAGCTCTGTGAAATGATACCCAAGACACCAGAGTTGCATTCAGACTGCACTACATTTCACTACACTACACTACACTATTGTTCTGTAAAGTACTGGATGGCTAAACAAATTTGCGCATGAGTCCAGTCCATTTACTTTATGCTTTAAGTTTTTCTACAAAGCTCTACAACATCCAAACCCGTAGTGAAAAGTAGTACTGCATATGCTAGCTGAACAGTCTCTATAGCACTATGTAGTACTATGTTGTGAAGTAGTACTGCATATGCTGACTGAACAGCCTCTATAGCACTATGTAGTCCTATGTTGTGAAAAGTAGTGCAGTCTGAATGCAGCCCAGGCATGATTTCAACTTGGACCTTTCGTTTTATAGTACAATATGCTACAATTTCAACATGAATTAATATTATTGTACAAAGTTCCACCATAGGTTAATGATACCACTACAGGTAAACAATGCCACTCTAGGTTAATGACATCATGATGTCCTGTTTTTAGGCTACTGATGCTGACCAAGAGAACACCAACAACAGCATGATCCGTTACGACATCCAGTCATTTCCACCAGGGCTGGAGTCAAACTTTACCATCCATGAAATCACTGGCGAAATCAGAATCCGGCAGCCATTGGACTATGAGAAGCTTGACCCCACACTGAAGGGCAAGGTCACACTGGATGTCGTCGCGTACGACCTTGGTGATCCACAGCTGCACAGTAATGTCACCGTGAATGTCATTGTAGAGGTGGGTGAAGTCCAGTGCAGTGCTCTCATTGGTCGGATTAAAAACTCTGTCAACTAAATTATATGCAATGATAACGTGCGCTTCATGATGATGATCATGTTTGTGGAAGAGATGGGCATTCGCGACTTTTAATTGGTCAATATTTAGTTCACAGTTAGCATTCCACCTTTATTAGTCAGTCTTGGCTTTGTGACACTATCCCTTTGTTATGTTGTCCTTCTGGAAGATGCTAACTTACCATCTGTACTATGTAACTCAATAACTATTTAACTCTGTAAGTTCATGAAAATTGCAATATCATATCTCTAAACAAAATATATATTCATTACTTCTAAAATGTATTCATCATGTATGAGTGAAAGATTCCCGCTGTGACGTAAAACAATAATTCACTCAGTCACTCTAAAATGGAACTCTAGTATTGGTTTGTGAGAATTTACTGCATGTTATCAGAGATGTTTATTCTTACGTGGTTTTCGCCAGGATGTCAATGACAATACGCCAGTGTTTGAACAACAGCTATACACAGCCACCATCCCAGAGAACGCAGAACAAGGTTTGTTACTTTGCTATATGTAATAATGTTACGTTTAATGTCATTTTTTATTTATTAGTTTTACTACTAATGCCATTTGGCCCATATAGCTCTACTATACATAACTTTCTTCAAATATACATACATATGTTATAATTTCTATGTTGCATAATCAACCATAGATATGATTTTATATCTTCCAAATTTAAGCATAATATGAAGTGATATTTACAAGTGATATTTTACTACTAATGCCAATTGGCCCATATAGCTCTACTAATTTTCTTCAAATATACATACATATGTTATAATTTCTATGTTGCATAATCAACCATAGATATGATTTTATATCTTCCAA
>JAUTBR010214287.1:0-13690 GCA_032361205.1 Pseudorimula midatlantica | reverse complement strand
CATTTGATATTTCATGTTATTATTAGTTAATCTTAATTACTATATCGAGAAATAGTATTCACCCCTTACACTGAAGCGCTTTTGCACAATTTTGAGGCTCGGCCCACGGCCTAATAATACAGATGTATACATACAAACCTATATCTAAGCATAACTTTGATATGTTGGAAAATAGAAAACTTTAAAAATCCGTTCATATTGAGGATAAGTTATAACTACATGTATACATACTTGATCTATTATGTAACAAACACAATGCTTCAACACTGTGTAGAAAGAGTAGTGTTATAATCAGATTATATACCTAAACCATGATATAACACCAATACAAATATTGGAATAAGTGAGAATTAGTATGTAAGAATCCAGCTTCAAGAATCAATTTACACCCTTCCATTCCAGACTTAGCATTCCTTCAAACCAACTTACATAATGTAGAAAAAGTAGTGTTATAATCAGGTTATATATCCAATATATCCAATAACACATAAAACCAATAACACATAACAGAATCAGGGAGATTTAGTACTCAAGTATTCAGCTTCAGGAACCAATTAACACCTTCCATTCCAGACCAGTCTCCTTCCTTATACTAATTAAACACAGACAAGGAATCTCTTCCTGACAATTAAACCAAATGTACACCAACAAGCTGTGCGATAACCCTCTCAGTTTCAATACAGAGTATCTTAATTGTTAGCACCCTTACAGCACCCTCCAAGCTCACCAGGAATCTCTTCCCGACAATTAAACCAATGTATACCAACAAATGTGTGATACCCCTGTCTGTATCAGATACAGACTATCTTAATTGTCCGCACCCTTACAGCACCCCACATGCACACCTGTTGCACTGCTATCTACCACTGACATCAACCTCAAGCATCTGGCGCATTTCAATCACTATCTCTTTCTCTGACAGTTCATGATGTCATTAATTAGGACAATAGGGTTGCATCAAACTTATGTACTGGAGAGATTGTGAGGTTTTCTGTGGAAATAAACAGTCTAATCTTAGCTCATATATGGGTTCAGGAAATTAATACCAATGTTTATTTCTCAGATTACAAATTAAATATACACTTGAATGTGTGTACATGTTTTTACACTAACAGAATAAATACATAGAAATGAAAGACACTGAGACATTTATTAAAAAAATGATTACGCAGATAATCATGAATTATTATGTAGAGATAATGGTATTGATTAAATCTGGCGCCAACATTACGACATAAAAAATATGAGTACGATTTCATCCTCAACTCAACTTTTGTTCACAATCCCCCATATAAAATTTCATGAAATCATATTCAAAAAGTTGCGTAATCTTGGAGTGTGAAATGTCAACAGTGGTTAATTTGTATCAGGTTTCTCAGCGTCTACATAATGACTGCTAAGAAAACAGTGCATGTCTATCTGCATGTGCAATGGATGGGTTTCATTTTAGCGCTAGATTGTATTGTATGCACACTGACAAAACCCCTACAGCCAGCTGCACAATTCAATGCAGTGGCACACATGCAACAATGCAATTCACAGTCCCACGCTCTCGCAGACACACAAGTCTGGGAATAGGATGACATTTATCCATCTATCACAAAGATATAAATAGCGATCCAACCGAAATGAAATAATAATAAACCTAGGCCAAGTCAAGACAATAATCAGGCTAAGCCTGCCAATAAATATAAATCGAGATAACATGTAATACAGCGTAATATTCGGTCTCACCTCTACTGCACAGCATGACGAGTCACTGAAGGTGATTTTCTTCAGGCATCAATAACCTTCGAAACAGCTGGAGTTACAGCACA
Organism: Pseudorimula midatlantica; assembly: GCA_032361205.1. Taxonomy (NCBI): domain Eukaryota; kingdom Metazoa; phylum Mollusca; class Gastropoda; order Lepetellida; family Lepetodrilidae; genus Pseudorimula; species Pseudorimula midatlantica. The sequence continues at coordinate 11,873 of JAUTBR010214287.1, read as the reverse complement.
GAACATGCCCCAAATATCTGCGAATCTATATTCACGATATATAGTCTTTGAACTGCCATGCCCCCATATAGTAGTGTTATCCACATGAACTATCACAGAGTGAACTGTCAGTTACCAATTTCATCCACTTGCAGCCGTCGGCTCCGTGCGATCTCTTTGTTGCGCCCGATAACCGCGATAGCCTTTGTCAAAAAATGACTGACATATTAGCTGTAATAGTAAATCATGTCCAATATGAATCCAGCCATGCATGTTTTATCACCTCTATTTCCATATAAATTCTCTTGCTGTGTTGAAAAATATTTTTATCCACGACCGATTATACATACATCTTCTAATTGTTGATGCAATATTACAAATGAGTTGCTCCCCTTTATCCCATAGGGTATCACTGACTCACAGCTGATTATACATCTGTTCATAGCAACACCAGGTAGTTCAGTTTGCGTGGTATCACGTTCTATGTTAGCCTATTGTTACTGTGGGCTTCTTTATTTGTATTACAATAGGGTATTGGAGCCAGATTGAGCAGAATGGGCAACTACGTGAGGAAATAGGTAGCTTTTGTGTGAATACACTTGAAAGTACATTAGAAATCAGAGCGAAAATGATAGCTTATTGTGATGACGATGATTAAGATATTATCAGATAAGTATTCATTATAGACGATAAGTCCTTAAGAATAATCCATAAGTGAAATATGACTATATTTGAAAGGATTCAAATTGCAATATTTCAAAGGAATAGTTCATTCAGGGTGCTGATATGTTAATCTAACTACGGTATACAAGATGTATATATATATAAAAAATAAAAGTTTCATTTTTCAAAACCAATATTATAAAACTATTCAATAAAAATATGCATAGAACTTTTACATTGCTGTTGAAATTAACTTGATCCTGGCAGGAAAACAATTTCAGTTAATTAATTAATAAGTACAGAATTAATTAATTAATAAGTACAGAACGTAAAGCATGCCATACACAAGAACTCCTCAAATCTATTAAACTGGAGATAAATATCATCATTTTACAGAGAAAAAAACCAAAGATTTCAACATATTATTAAAGTCTCTGCAGCATAGTGCACAGTGCGTCTCTCTGCAGCATAGTGCACAGTGCGTCCTAGAGGCTTATCAACCAGGAATGTTGTCACTCAGTTGAGAAATTATACCCAGGGCATGTATTCCTGATAAAGAAGCCAGAATCACTAAAGCCACCCAATTTACTACAGATGTAGAGAAATAAAACCCATTAAAAAAAAAGTGGTTGTGAAAAGAGAAGTTATTGCCATGGCCCCTGGATGGGATTTGAACTCAGGCATTCATATCTGTAGTCCGATACTCCACCAGCTGCACCATCCCCAGATTTTCTTTCATAATGGTCTGGGCGGGGCACCCAAATACATGGGATGGGTGTTATAGGGGAAAGTGCTGTAATCCTCCCTCTGAAGCTATTGCCTGAACATAGGATTACATTAAATTTAAATTATACTATATAACCATGGCCCAATCTATATTAAATTTAAATTATACTATATAACCATGGCCCAATCTATATCAAATCGATGCATTAGTCTAATCTCTTTTGGAAATATTGCTAGAATCATCATTGATATTTTGACTTGCAAACATCTACAGTAATAAAAAACATTGGACACCTTGACATGACCACTGACAAGCTAATACATGTATCTAGTTTCAACAGCATTGCAAAAATACTTTCTTTACCTAGGCTTGTGGCTTGAATTCATAACATACATTGCAAACATTTTTCTCACCCCTAAAAAATCCCAAGAAAGCATTTTGCCAGCTTTGATGAAAATGTATATTTTGAAAAGTCATAAAAGTTGCAATGCTCCGTTAGTTCCCTCAGTAATATTTTGAATGAAAAGGAAACATGTATTAAACCCAATATCTGTCTGACATCTTTAGTCATGATAATTATAGATCTTGATGAAATTCTGTCTCAAGGTATACTCTCTCTGCTTGACAGAGCAGGTAAATTGCAGCCTTCAGAGAGAAATATATAGCTCCTGAAACATGCTTCACTGAATTAATATACAAGATAAATGGTACCTTTTTCCCTTCAAAGGAGTGTGTGTCATGTATTTAATGTTTTGAACACTATACAAGAAATACTGTTTCTAAGTTAGGTATATACTTATACAGTACTTACAAGTTGCATACTAACAATATATTGAATGGGTTTGGGTATTCAGGTATAATAGTACATCTTCTATGAGTAATATTGTCAAGAATTGTATGTAGTGTATGGATCATTGATGATGGATGATGACTTTTAAAGAAATAGCCTAACCCTCCCCATGCAGAAGGCAACTGGCGATACCCTAAAGAGCAGCCTAATCCAACAGGGAGATGGATAAACATACTCAAAATAGACAAATTCTACTAAATGCATGTGTGATGAACTCTTCTATTTATTAGTTTTTAATTGGGGTTTAGAGCACCTTTCAAGATTCCTTCCTTTATATCACAGATTGTCAATAGGAGGAAACCTGCAACATCTGTAGCACTGAATGTTGCAGTAAACCTGCAAGTACTGGCTTCTACTGACGGACCCGCGATGATAATAGCATTACCATGGTACAGACAGCACATCCTATCATGATCAGCACATGATTACGTGGCGTGGGAAAGGTAACATTGAATACATGCCAATGGCCCCATCGGTACCATATAACTGCTGATCTCTATTTATCTGCGTGCAGAGATACAGGTACATAAAAGCAGCAGCTCTCGACAGGGCAAAGATACATCAAAGTCAACTGGACAGTTATGTCTATAGTATGTCTATAGTATAGCCCACAAGTGGGCAGAAATAGCCACAGGTGAACACAGTGATACTTATAGCATACTCCCTCAACCAGTGGGAGGCATGTGATTGTCAGATTATGGAGTCATTTCACTGGGTTGTATCTTCATGTAAACTGTACATTAGACATACACCTGGGTATCGTTTCTCGAAGCTCTCATATCCACTATAGCAATCTGGTAAGCGCACAATTCTTGTGTATTAGAGATCGCTACAAGAGTCCTTATTGTCTCGTACTAGTAGATATGTATGAGAGCCTCGAGAAATCATACCCAGGATTTAATGAAAGCAAATAATTTGGAGTTGTATTTTTATTATTATTATTTTTAATAGTGTGTGTTAGATATTTCCAGGACTACTAGTCTTGAGAAATAAAGTATGCAGGGTTCTTCAGCATAAACAATCCTATACCTGAATCTTGTGTAACTATAATATTTAATATTATATACTGTAACTAGCATAGTACGGGATGCTGAAGGGAGCATGAGTTGTTTCACTTTAAATTGATAAATTTAATGCCTGTATAAGATGTGGTTACATGCTAATAGTATTGTGTGACATGAGATGTCTGGCTGTATGCTAACTGTGTGATAAGAGATTGATGGTGTATGCTAATTGTGTGAAGATAATGAGATGTCTGGCTGTATGCTAACTGTGTGATACGAGATTGATGGTGTATGCTAATTGTGTGAAGATAATGAGATGTCTCGCTGTATGCTAACTGTGCGACTTGAGATGACTGGCTGTACGCTAACTGTGTGACATGATGTCTGGCTGTATGCTTTACTGTATGACATGATGTGTCTATTTGTATGCTAACTGTGTGATGATAGTGAGTGATATGACTAGGGGTACATTGTTAATTAAATATGTGACTGTGTTCATTTTGTTATGGTATCATGAAACATATTTCCAGATGCTAACTGATCTATGAAAAAAACCACATTGTACTAATTATTTTTAATTTATATAACTTAATCACGGTAGTAGTAAAACTACCTAGAGATAATGTATAACAATGCGCTCAAAGCAATATTCATTCACCTCCAGGTAATAACACACTAATCATCTTAATTATGTCTGCCACTCTATTTGGAAAATTGCCAAAGACAAATATACTAAGCCATTAAACATGCCCAGTAAACAGACACACAAACATAGATCAGGCTAGGCAACACTGTAAACCAGAACACTATAATGTACAGCAATGCAACAGGGTTGATGAAGCCTCAGTTGTTTCTACAAGACCACTGTGCATATCTAGAGATAGCTCTTTGAAGCTGTACTCACAGAATGAAAACCCCATATTGGACGCAAACGATCCTATTTTTAGATGGTACAAAAACCCGCCATGGAACCAACCAAGCAAAATGCAAACAGAGAAGACAGTTTCAAATTACCTGTAGAGAAACATATGTTTACATCATAAGTCTGCAAACAGACCTCCTCTACAAAGCGCCGAGCTGAGAAACTTGCCGTAATGGTTCGTGTCTTCCTGTCTTGCCGTTCCAGTAGAGCTCACATAAATAGATGTGCTCAGGGGGGGATAACCAGGTAGACTGAGAAAACTGACTACCGCGTAAAAGTCTGTGTTTTACCCCGTTGTCGACATATCTCTAGTCACTTTTAACAACATGGGATCACAAGAACCTTTTATGACTAAGCCCTCACACCTCTCATTTTCCACCATCAATCTCATAATAAATATCAGGAATTTCTTTTATTTCAGTATTTAAACAACATAAATTTGCATATTCCTCCAGCATTGTAATCATTTTCAACTTATGACATCTGGGTTGTTTCATCAGCGAGGACGGAATCAAGCTGAGAATTGTCATATCCGGCAATAACTCGATAAAGTGGAAAGTTGACCTTGACCTTGCTCCCGTGGCTCCGGTCCCGTCTGCGACCAGAGTGTATTGATCCGCTGCTTCCACTCGTCAATTTAATCCTCGCCTGAATTACACAAGTAAACGTCCAACGCAAAATGTTTACAGCGCATCTCGAACAAGAGAATGGCTGCCCATTGCTTTCCCCATCTTCTATTGTGGCAGTAGCTGTTCAGTAAAGCATGCCCCTCTTCAACATGTTCGTGGGTGTTCCATGCTCCTCAGATGATTATCATCAGAAATTGCATATGACAAGCAGAATGTGTCTCCTTTCAGATGCAGTGAATATTGGATTAACTGCAAATTGCACTTTTAACATTAGGTCAAGTCATCATTTTCGTTCAAAATATACACAAGGAAATACTGTAACGCCTAATTAGTATTGCTGGGATTAAGATATACATATTATACAGATTGTCACAATGCACTTCCTTGTAATAGTCTTATTAGTCCCCCTTAAAATATATTTACTATTACCTCATGACTACATAACATTGTAAAATCTTATCCAAGAAATATTAGACATTTGTTATGACCAAATCAACCCACATTAACCATGTGTTTATCAATTAACAACACATGGAGCAGTAAATTACGAAAATTACGAAAATATGTTTATGACCTGTGTCAGCGACATTCACGAATGATTACTCTCATAACGCTGAATACTTCACCACCACCTGATCGACAACCATTCTCACTTCCACTCTGCTACGTACTAAATCACTGCTGCCAAGTGAAGTTTGTGAAATAAATGTCGGGTCTGTTTATCTCCTAGACTTTCCACATGTTCAAGGACATCCTTACTTTCTTTCTAATGGTACAAAGCTGTGTAGATATCCTGTACAGTGATACACACAAATACCCAATAAAAATACCTATGTATTGAACAAATAAAAATACCTATGTATTGAACAGATCTATGTTATGTTACTGTATGTAATGATAATAATGTAATAATAGTGGTAATAATGAGGCATTATGAGTATGCTATCGAGTGTGGATTTGGCGCAATATAAATGCGAGCATTATTATTAAATACAGTTCATATGGTCTGTTATATATAAAATATACTACAATTCAATTCAAGAATACTACACATGCAATATAGTTCATAAAATAATCCATATTATAATCATAACCACAAACAAAAGCATCTGTAGCGTTTCATACAACCAAAGTGATCAATTTTAATGTGTACACTAAATTAAAATGTCTCCAATCTTGGTGTTCATTTCCTAAACAGTGGAGATTGTATTGCAGAGTGATGTTCATTTCCGGTACTATATCTGCCATGGTTTGGGCCCACTTTGAATCTGGCCGGCTATGACATGCTGCTACTTCATCAGAGATTGGGGTGAGGGGGCGGGGGCCCCCTGATAGCACTCACACTCACAGCCAGCAACTTGCACAAACCTTTGATGGTGGATTACCACACATAAACTATATTTATATTAAATTTCATATCTCCTGCATCACTTAGTAGATTTACTTACAGCTCGGTTAACACCCAGCGGGAGCCCTGTATGATTCATCGTGAGGAACTAACTCTAGATGGTGTGTAAACATGATAAGAGTCAGATTCCATGTACGACTTTAATATGAAAGACTCCTGTTACCAATTGCATGCTACAATAAAATAATGTATAAAAGATGTCTTGTTCAGCCATGGCAACAGATGAATACATGCACATTTGATTTGTCTACATAAGTATTTTGGGCAACATTTTCCACATGTCCTAGGCCACTGGTTTTCAAGATACTCTATCCATGCTGGATTAGACACAGGTACAGCCCTTTAGGGCATCTCCGGTTGCCTCCAGCAGGGAGAGGGTTAACTTTCTCCCTGCTGGATTTAGGCACAGCCACTGCTCTTTAGGGCATCTCCAGTTGCCTTCCACATGGAAAAGGTTAATTATGATTTCCACGTAAAACAAGCCAGATATCTGCTCCAAGCCACGTCCATGGCAAATAAATGAACCAACGGGAAAATAAATCAGCAGATTTCCGTGGATCCGCGGAAAATTGCCATTCACGATTGCTTCCTTGGAAAGCAGTCAATAACTGCCCGGAGCAGATGCGACTGTTTATGTATGTTATCATAATGTATTCAGACAGTAAGAGACAGGAAGTAACCAGTGTTGAATTCTTCTCTGCTAGCTGGCATGGCTAACTTGCACATATTTATTTGATCCAGATCTAAAAGTCCTTTCAAGAATTCTTAGAGTGCTGATAGGAATATCTATTTGTTGAAGGTTGGCTTGAATTTCGCAGAAGAAAAAAAATGCGACGCCAATTTCCCCTAAAGCTCTGGGACAGCAGATGTGAAAACAGTTACGTTGCCACACATCGGTAACTTAATACCTGGCATTGACAATATTTTCTGACGGTGCAGCAATTAGCCTACAGTTACAGATGCACTACAGGCTTGACTCTTGTCTATTCCCATTTACAAGCAGTGATAAACGACACACAGTTGCACCGCACAATTGCAAATTGCCTAGCAGCAATGGTTAATGAAATTCTGGTATTTTATTTCCTGTCATCCTTCAACTGTCTAACCTGCACATTGCAAATAACATGGACCTTAAAATTGTTAATGTTTCTGTACAGCCATGTATTGTAAGTACGTATGTGTAAGAGATATGCTCAGCGAACCACATCGAGTAAAGTGTCTGTCAGACACCAAGTCAATACAGTGTATTATCACGAACGCAGGAGGTGTATGTCTTTACAAAAGAAACTGGGATATACATGCATTTCATATACGCACCCTCTTTATGAAGCCAAGTCATCAGTTTTAAATTCTTCATAGAAGGCATGCTGAGGGAGAGGTTCTTAATCCGAGATAAATCCAACCGATCCATATTTGCGCGTACTATCCTTCACAATAAATCCAATGGAAAGTGTCAAAATAAATCCTCAAATCCCTGTGTCCATCAGCCGAGACATTGGCCTTTCTCCACACCAGAGCTCCTCACAGCTGCCTGTATGAAAAGCCGTGAGTGGGAGCTCTCCAGTAGTACAAGCTCCTCTGACCAGCCTGTGTGGCCTCTATCAGAAATAATCCAAACTTGAGACTGCTGCTGCTGCTAGTGCTTCCTGGAAATCTATATCATAACTTGCAGTTGCCCACAGGTCCAATCCTTATCCAACACCAGCTCAGTGTCAGACATGGAGTCTCTTAATTGGGAAGCTCCACGCTTGTTAAACAAAGAACTCTTTGAGGGGAAAACACTAAAATTGAAAATGTGCTTCTTTCAGAACCAGGGTCTCTTCTTGCTCCTGATTGGATGATAGCTAATTTTCAAACTATTTCCCAGACATGAGTCTGTGTCGGTATACAGATGCCAGGTCGGACAGTCAGCGCTGGCACCGCAATTCCGGCATACAATGTCGCAGTAATTGTATTAATATGCATAATTACCGGCCTGATTGACAATCACGTTATTACAGGGGGGCTCTGCTACTGTGCCAGGAATGTTAACGACCTTTGAGCCCCAATACTAGAAATCAATACTTGGATCCGCACAAAAGGGACACCCATATATTCGCACTGGACAACAAAGTTATGATTCATTTAGCATGTTTACTTTAAGAGCACATCAACTGTGAATTCAGGTGGCGTTAGTCACACATAATGTACAAGCAAGCTGTCAGATTCTGCAAATGTTATAAAACACTCATAACTAACAGATGTGTGAGTGTATCAAAGTAAAATACTCATAACTAAAATCTCTGTAAGCATATCAAAGTACCAGTTGAAAGGTCAATGAGCAACGGTATAATTAAAAAGATGTGTGAATATATGAAAGTAAAATAATCATAACTAAAATCTCTGTGAGTATATTAAAGTACCAGTCAAAAGGTTAATGAGCACAGGTTTAATTGCTGAAACTAAATACAAACAAAAAAAAGCTCAGCAAAGATCTCTTTAATAAAACTTGCATTTTAATCATTTGTCATAAGAATAATTACATCTCTGATTGTACCACAAATATAACCAACTTCAAAACATATTCACACAATCTCTGTCATGCATATGCAGTTGAGAGACAAACTATTATCCAATTGAGTTAAGTATTAACCCAAACTCATCAAAGTAAACTGATATTGTTAACACAAGAAATCAATATATGCCAACGTCGCAATAATAATATGCAATCTCTGTATGTTATAGGCAAAAGGGTTATTCATAGATTACCCTTAGATCTTACCGCAAATCTCATGTAGTTTTTAGATATCTGTAAGTATATGTGCTTGAATATCATGTTTCATCATAATGTCATCATAGAATACAGCTGTATATTTTTTAGATAGTGATTATTTATTGCCCCAAATGATCTTGTTTCTCTGGTCTACTCCAGCTAGCGAGGTCAGCATGGGCAGGAATGGGTGTTTAACCCTCTTCCTGCTGGAGTAGGCAGATACAGTTCTTTGGGGCATCTATGGTTGCCTTTAGCATGCAGAGGGTTAATATATACACTCAATAAAATTAGCTACGGGCCAGTAGCCTTGTTTTTAAATATAAATTTAGCTGTATATAATTGTAACTATGAAGAATGTCCAAACATGTTCAGGATCTGATGCCTCTTCCAGAACTTGAAGACTCATACATGAAGAAGAGTGGCACCAGAGCCCGAGATTACGAAACTTTTCTCATATTCAACTCAGAATTTTGTTCATAAAACGTCATGTGACGTCATAGCTTGAGTATGTATACTATGACGTCACATGACGTTTTATGAACAACATTGAGTATGAAATCGTACTCAGAAAAGTTTCGTAATCTCAGGGCCAGGTCCATAGATTAAGAAACCATTTTAAGTACGATGTCATGTTCAAATCAAAGTTTTGTTCATACAAAATTTGAGCTTGAGCATGAAATAATGTCTCATGCTAAGTTCTAAGTTTGGTAGAAAGCTTCACCATGAAAAATAAGCCACCCCTTAATTTATTTATTTTCTTGAGCATATATAATTATGTATTTAACATGCAGTTAGCAGGTACTAGTATGTAAATCACAACAACCTTCTCAGGACACTGCCTAATGCAGTCGCAGACAGATCTTCATGATAATACCACTAATGATTTATCAGACCCAGATACACACAAGTGGTAAACACAACATAAACATGCCGATGTGGATAAGCTGAAGACCTTTCATTATCACAGTGCACATGCCGACACATTCTCTATCTCTGTAAACCAATCTCTGGGAACTGATCTGCAATATGATAACAATGCCCAAGACTTAAGACTTTAAGGTCAATTTCAGGTTTGGAAGGTTTGGTGAAAATCTCTATGTTGGATTCTACACGATCATATTCTGAGCTGGTCTGTAAGTACAGATCTGTATATTGGTTTTTCCATAGCCATATTCTTCATAGTCTGTGAGTACAAATCTTTATATTGGCTTTTATAATAACATACTCTGCATAATCGGTGATAACAAATCTTTACATTTACTTTTTCATGACGATATTCTGCATACTACATAATTAGCTGAACCAATCTATGAGTACTAATCTGTAAGGTTCTGCACAACCACATAGTTTAATTATTATACCAGAGGAAACTATGATAGGATATCCTTTTAAACATGTGATTACAACAATGTGATAATATCACATACTGATAATATAACATTCCGTAAAAATACATTTGAACCAGGAAAAAAACCAGGGTCAAATAATCAGATCGAATTACATTTTTAATTTAAAAAATATATACCTACTGCAAAACATGGGCAGCATCAGCAGCACTTCCTAGTTATTGCACAATTCCTGCCAGATGGCGGAACAATTTGCCCAATCTTGCCACTTCCAGTATTGACTATTATTACATATATTGCGACATCACACCTAGGCCACTAGTAGGAGATCTCACTGATGGCTACCATGCTTTAACACCGAGTGTCACACTAACCTATGGAAAGTATGTCAATAGTCATTTCTCCTGGCAGCATGAGATCAGCTAAGATAACATAATGCCTGCAGAGATGCTAAATCCGTCATTAGAAACCACCAATAATTAGTAGCTGTGTCTGAGCACACCATGTGCCTCTTATCATTGCATGGTGGCCGAACAGCATGGGGACTGTCTCAATAGCAAATATGATACTTTTTGTTATTTTCGTTTTTATTAAAATTGAAGGTTTAGTCATTGCTAAGATTATATTATTTGTAATTGTGGGTTTAGAGCCACTTTCAAGGTTATTTTACGAATATCACGGCTTGTCAATTGGCAGGAGAAAACCTGATACTTCCATAGCATTGCCTATTGCAGTAAACCTGCAAGCGCTGGCTGCTACTGATAGACCAAGGAGAGTTGATACATGCTCAGCCTGATCATGCTGTAATGTTTAACACAGGGACCATCTCAATAGCAGGTGTGATACATGCTGCTATGGTTATCTACAAAGGACATAATGTGTTACATAACTAGGTGTACTTACATAAAATAAGCTAATTTGCATTTCTTTTATAAGCGAGAATGGTTTACATTAAAGTAAATTCATCCATGTATCTACGAACTCTCTTTATACAATCAATATGTACACACACACACACACACACACACACACACACATGCACGATCTCACAAACTCACTCACACACACACACATGCACACCACATTACACCACACACACATACAAACTCACTCACACATACACACACATGTGCACACGACACCACACAAACACACCACAAAAATGCAAGTGCACACACACGCACACACAATATTAATGTTTTTGGCATTACTCATAATTTATCTTGAATAAAAATGCGATACAAAACAAGATTTTTAATTAGGGTGTTAGTGATTATGTCCTCATAACATTGCACAACAATATTACTTGAAAACTCGGCGAGTAGAAACTGCTGAATCATAAACCTCTTACTCTTTTAGTCTGACCATTTAACAATGCAAAACGACAAGGTCTTGTCAAAACCTTGAAAAAAACTGAATCCCTCACATGGCGGAGGCTGCAAATGTATTACAGTGCACCCTCGATATAACGCTGTATTTGGGGTCCATGACATGCCACCCGCATTATAACACCTGCGGTATAGCTATCCATATCAATGAATAAAAAATACAATGTATGTGAATGATGTTCTGATACAACAATGGTATCTCATT
>JAUTBR010213843.1:0-13713 GCA_032361205.1 Pseudorimula midatlantica | reverse complement strand
ATATAACGCGGGTATGATAACGCGGGTGGCATGTCATGGACCCCAAATACAGCGTTATATCGAGGGTGCACTGTACTTGTTTCTGAGTGAGTGAGTGAATGAGTGAGTGAGTAAGTGAGTGGCCAACACTAGCTTCGAAGCAATATTCCTATGAACTACAAATTTATTTTTGGTATTTACTATACAAAAATAAATCAAGACAGATCTACAACAACTATTCACACGCTTCATGAAAATGGCACAACATGGAATCGAGTTTAGTACAGTATATTATTTATTATTATCTATTGTGATGATTAAATCGGCCAATAGTTTGCTCAGCATTCAATTGGAGTTATCTGGGACACATACGTGAATACAAGCAATAAACGTGTAGAAATACCACGACTGCTTAACACACAACAAAATATTCCCTTGCGATTCTAAATACAGCATCAATAAAATGGAGAAGTCAACCATATGTGTCTTGTTATTATAACAGTTGATATATCCATTAACAGATATATACGTATATATGGTGAAATTAAACCACTTTGAGACTCGCTATCTTGATGCGAAAGTACATGACCTAAAAATATCTAGAATGCTTTTATGAATTATTAGAGCATTTATTTACATATTTTGTTTGGTGTATACATTTTGTAAACATTGAGTGCTTGCTCGCAATCTGTAGATAGCAGTAGCTATGGCATACTTTAAAGATACATTGGTCACACCTAATCTCCCAAACTTCATCACCAATCCATCTTTATTACATAACCTGCATTGTTCGTAAAGCAATTACGATATGGATGCTTTGAACCCCTGGACAAAAATAGCATATTTTCCACAGAAGTGGGTATTCATATGAAAGCTAATTTCCTCCTCTTTCATATGAATGGCCACACTTAGTAGATACCCAGTAACAATCAGCCACAATTCTCGTTCACGAAGTAACAATCAGCCACAATTCTTGTCCTTATCACCTTTGCGTACCTGCAGTTCATTACCTAATCCTCTATTGTTTAGTCACACTCTCCGAGGTGTAACTTTTCTCAGCTGCTGGGGTGCGTGGGGTGGATCGGGTGTGACCGGACCTTTGTTAACAGGAAACCGGGGTGCCGACAGCTTGGTTATTATACAGTAATAATCTTTCCGCACTCGCATTCTTATCAAAAACTGGGGAGGGTTTGAATAAGGTATGCCGATTATCAAGGGAATGGAACTTCGTGACCTGACCTTGGCAAAGATGAAAGGTACAATGAATCCATTTAGGACAGACGAAGACTTCGGATGAATTAATTAATGTACAAACATTTTAAGAAGTTAGAAAAAACCCATAAATGATTAAATAACACCAGACTGTAGGTGTACGTTTTCATGGATAGAATATTTTTTCAAAAAACTTATATAATTAATAATCATGATAAACAAAAATATATAAGTATTCATATTAACTTCATGTAAAGGCTATGAGCATACCTTTAAGGTGCAGTTTTGCACTATATAAATGTTAATAATATGATAAACAAAAATATATAAGTATTCATATTAACTTCATGTAAGGGCTATGAGCATACGCTTATGGTGCAGTTTTGCACTATATAAATGTTAATATTAGTATTTACTATTATCATATTAAATATATAAATGATAAACCTTGCAAATAAAAAGTACATGTGGCATTATTCTGTTGTTTAAAAGAAATATATTAAAAAGTGAGATGGAAAATGACATGACCGCATTGCTGAACTTCAAATTCAGCATCAGAATTTACAAAATTACGTATTTATTGATTTTTCGGTCTATAATACATGGGCATGTGTCAACTGAATACAAATAGTCAATATATTGCAATGAATAGACATTAACACCAAGTAATAATTCAATTATATGCCATGTTTTACAGTTTTGAAACACACAGTATGTCAATTAATGAAATAAGAATTATGTGAGGTTTTTTGGTTTTATCAAATATGATGGCAAATCAACTATGACCGTTTTTCATTTATATTCAAAACAGGAACACAACATTTTCATTTATTTGGTAATGACCTTTAAAAAATAATAAAAAATAGAATCTCCTGTGAGAACTTTACACACAATGTACAATAGATGTTCATGTGCGCGCAACGTAATTATTTTATTTCAACTTTGGTGAAAACAGCTGAAATAGCTTCCTCTAAGACGAGACCATGTTTTTAGTACATGTAATAGAAAATTTCTACAAGTAATTGCTGTAGCCAAAAAGTGTGAATATGTAAGACAAAACGGGAAATATGTATTCCCTCTAGACAACAATTCAAGCCTGGGTAAAATGTCCCTCATACCAGACATGTTAATCACGAACAAACTTTATACTTCAATTCCCACGACAGAACATTTTATCTGAAAGTACCGCGAAGAAAATTCTCTGTTCCAAAACAGTTCCTCTTCCTGCAAATGCGATAAAAACGAAAATCCTCAAAAACGACCCGCAAACCGAAATTCTCTTCATCCTTCATGCTGATAAAGTTATCACAATTCCAAACTCTTTCCAACCTGCTTATCTTAATACCAAAAACGACTGTGCTTCTTATGCAGCCTATCTGGAAACTTTATCGCCTTTACTTCTCGAATTAGGAAAGAAAATATATTCCCGAAGCTCTCCAGGGAGGGATTGAAAGACAATCATGGCTGTACATGGAGGGTTTAATGTATGAAACATCCATCAAATTCACCTGCCTCTGGTACGTGGGTTCGTCAGTTGAGATGACCCCCATCTGAAGAGCATAAACATGTCGGATAGAGCTGCCAATTCCTTGCACCTGTTCCGTGGGTTTGAATACACCTCCCACGTATAACAAATTTATGCTTACCGGTATACAGATATATATTGAAATAATATAATTTAAATGTAATATTTATTAAAATAATGATTTCCAAATTACAATTAAAAATGATTTTTTTTTTGTATGTCATAATGATTTATGATACTAAAATTAATTTATTCATTTTTTTCTCTTTCGAAATTTGGGCTTGCTCCTGAAATGTTTTTCAAAATAATCAAAAGATTAATATGAGATAATAATAAAATTAATATATTAAGAAATAATTTCAATATTGTGTTGTTCTTGAAATGTATCATAATGTGTATAACGATAAAAATACAAATATAATTTTTATTATATTTTTTCCACACTATTTCATTGGTTAACCTTGCAATAATTTACTTACACTTGGATGAAACGCTTAATAACCTTCTCCCTGCTGAATAACATAAAAGTGTTCTATTTCTGCATGTGATTGGGCAACTTAAGTCACCTTCAGCAGGGAGAGGGTTAATAACTAGGTGTGCCCATAAGACCCACAAGAGTTTAACATTTCTGCTGGAATCTTTCACCCATTTACGACAGTATGGTCCCACAAAACATGGCTGACACCAATACTTATAGACATTGCATTCCATTATCTGACGAAGGAAAGATACCAGAGCACACATGGTGGGATTCAAACTCAGAACCTTTCAATTTTATAGTCCAACACGCCACCCACTGGCCTCCAGCCACCACTAAAATCAATGTTATAAGAGTTTATGCTGTAGCTCTCTCAAGTGTCGTTGATAAGTAGATACATAATTAAGTATCCGTGGACTCCAATGGTATCAGGTTTAACCCTGGAGATCCCATATAAATAGATATCCTAGGTGTTAAACACCTCTGTGCCATTTCAAATGGCGACATTTATGACATTTATCGTGGGCCTGGTGTCTCTTCTCAAGAATGACATACTTTAAGAAATAACCAACTTATTATTCGAGAAGACAAGTATTTCTAAAGTTTGATATATGTTTCCATACACATATATTTTACATTTCCCTACATATGTAGTGTTTTCAAATACATGTATATTTTTCTTTCCATATGTTTTTTATTTTCATACATATATTTTGTACTTCAATATACATGTATTTTTGATATTTAGTTTTTCCATATTACGGTAGTTAGTGTTTCCATATACATTTTGTCTTTAATAAATACTTTGTGTTTCCATATAATATTATCGTCACAAATAGGTGAAAGATTCCTGCAGCAACATTAAACTCCATATTCACAGACCATATAATATTATATGCTTTCATATATGTAGTTTGCATTTCCATATATAATTATCTTTCCATATAAGTTTTACATTTCCATATAGTGTTTCCAAATATATATATATATATATATTCCATATATGTTTTACATTTCCATATCTATTTTGAGCTTCGATATTGTGATACTATGCCTCACTAAATCGATGCGAATATATATCCTACAAAAACCAACATTTGGTAGGTTTTGGCAAAATGTCTGCAAACCGTCGCCCAACAAACATAAAACAAAAATAAGGCACTGAGAAAACATAAACATGTCTCCACAATCTCTGATAAAACAAGCACCTGTTTTGAGATGCCTCGCGCACACACATGACCCATTCAGTGATTTTTATCTACTCTCAAGCCTGTTCCCCTCACATCTTCAGAGGAGCTTTCATATTAAATGCCAACACGCAGGATGAAAATCAGACCAAATTCTGTTTGAATATCGCCACAAAACCCTGTGGTGTAGGTACTTAAATGAATCAGAATCTTTCAACAGTTTCAATGAACTACCCCATGTTGCAATTCTTTTCAAATTTTGAAAAAGATAAATTTCAAATTTTATGCAAAGAGAATAATGATGTTCATAGACCGTGAGACATCAAACACCTGCCCAAATGATGATAATGTTATCTATGAAGTGATCACATGGAGGGATTTTATCAACTTTGACCCGTTTACCATAAATATATCCAGACACGATGTCAATACCTTTGTATATTGTAAATAAATCTACATAGGATAAGTCCATCTTTATCCCATTTTTACTTTGAAGGTTCCACAAGGTTGATACTTTTTAATGAGTTTGTAGGAACTTGGTTAAGTCCCTGAGATATATAAGAGAAGGTAACCTTTCCGGTGAGTTACTCTAAGTAAAAAGGAACCTCTTTTCTCCCCGCATTTGTTAACATTTTATGATATTTGCCAACATCTCATAGTGACCTTTCAACACGTAATTACAAACCCAGATCCTTCCTTATCCCTGTAAGCTGTTTCAATAGAATTCCCAACCCTCCTTTTAACAACCCTCGGACACAAAAACAAATGATCGCCTCCAAAACTCAGACCTTACAAGAAAATGCGTAATACCTGTTAACGATGTCGCAAATAAACAAGGATACGTTCTGACACCTGCCTGTCGACACACGACGGTGTGACGACACCATGATGTTGAAGACGTTGGTGCGGGTAAATATGACAGTCGGCAAAGTGAACAGCCATATGAAAACCTGAGGTGTTGACCTTTTATCTGATGAGTTCGGTCATTCCGTCCGCACTTGACTTTGTTCATACACCATCCATCCATGTTAGTATTTGTTCAACAATGTCAACTAACAATTTCCCTTGCGTAGCAGTGCACAATTCGTTTGTTATTGGTTTTGCCATCTGGAGGGATCATTTCTATTTTTGAAATATCGGTGCAAATAATATTCATATAAATTACACAGAATTTGCCACGTTTTTGTTGTTGTTGCTGCTGCTATTGTTGTTGTACTCGTAGTTGTTGTTGTTGCACTTTTTGTTGTTGCTGTTATTGTTCTTGTTGTTAACATTAACATTAATATAAATATATATTAATCTACTAATTAATAATAATAATTGTAAACTTAGAAATTTATTAATGATAATGAGTAAATATTAGTTAATGCAAAGTAGTAAAATTGGATAAAAAGTAGGAAAATCAAATGTTTTTGGTTCATTTACTGTTGAATGTTTTTGAAGCTTAATTTCCATTGCATTTCAGTGATAACCAAGAGGAAAACCCAGAACACAGGTTTTACAACCCAAATGACAATCACCTTGTGACCATGTACGGTAGCAATCATATATAATTATATACTCAAACATAATGATTTGAGATTATGTAAACAAATAACTACATCCCAAACATGACAGTGTCTTCATTTCAACCTGATCATTGTTGAGAAGCTAGATACCAGTAAACCATGACAGGATTCAAACTCAAATTTTCAGTTGTTTAATCTCTTTTTCATTTAAATATTTTTGTCTGATGCACCATCACTGTGCCAAAACTGTCCCTCACTAATCTAAACCTTAACTTTATTCAACACATCCATAAATATTCAATTATTTGTTAATTACTGCAATGTGCCAAATACGTCACACTATCCCCCTGGTAGATTTACCACAATCCTCAGCAACCAATGTACCCGTATCTTACACGATTCAGTCAAATCTAAATTAATTATTTCGTCTACGACGAGGGGGAAAGCATATCTGATAATGTCGTATTCCACGAAATCACAAAACAGTCTCCACCAAAAGATCGGCAAAACACAAAGGTAGACGTGGTCGTGGGTGAAAGAATTGCATGCAAAATTCATGACACACCGATTGACACCGACACATGATTACTACGAGAATAGGGACCTGTATAATTCACACGGAGACTCCGCGTAGTTGATGAAACGTTAACATGTGAATATACACGTGATTCTCGATAATGACATTTCGACTCCACCGCCGATCGCTTCGAATTTGATACTTCACCCGAATCCCAAGACGCAGCCATTAGAAAGAAATTTAAAGGGCCGCGCAAACGAATTTAAGTTCGAAATTGGTGTTAATTGATCATAAAATATTGATCTTGTTGATCTTTTGATGGCACGTATCCTAGTTTATTCTCGATCATAGCGTTACAACAATGGCCAAACATTCGATATCATTCAAAAGTTCCATTGATATAATCTCGCAAAAATGTATACAAAACAAACCTGGCTGAATCATGGGATATAGACCAGATTCACAGCACATGACCAGGTAATATCAATACGTGACTAACCACTATCGTATTTTTCCCATATGTGTCTTTTTTTTGTGAACATCGATAAAGACTCTGCCTCATTACACACTTTCAATATATGTATTATACCATAATAACTTCCATAAACTCCCCACTCGGAAGGATATACATTTGCGAGTTAACCCCTTCGTGTCTACGATTGCTTTCAGTCTCTCAATAGATAGCATTATACATAATCTCTCAATAGATAGTATTTTATGTAGGCCATACAAGAGAATACGAACAAAATATTATTGGACAATGATCGTATTTGTACACAAGTAGTTATACTTTGAGAATATCTTAAAGCTGCCCTCAACAGACTGCGATTTTGGTCTTGTTCAACTCTCTTCAAGCTGAAGGCAACCAGAGATCCCCTAAAGAGTGCTGCCTGTGCCAAATCCAGCATGGAGAGGGTTAACCTTCTTTCTCCTACAAATATCGATAGATGCCCAGATAGAGCATTAGTTTGTATTGTTCTTGCACAGAGGTTAAATGACCACATCCTCTCTTCTAGCACACCTCACATCGTCAGTTCTAGCACACCTAGACTATAAATCAGTCCTAATTTAAAGGGCTACGCTCCCAATCGCTGCACCCAACGACTTTGATCCAGTCCGATTTAAAGGTATACACCCTCAATGACTCCATCGCCAGAATATATTACAGTGTATTTAAAGTGACATGCCACCTACCGTGTGCACATTATTAACCCTCTCCCTGCTGTATTAGGGCAGCTCCAGTTGCCTCGAGCACGGAGAGGGTTAATGAAGGTCCTTAACCTTCACCAAACTGGAGGCAACGCTAAGTGTTCAAAATGACAGTAATACTGATGAATCCAGCAGATAGTGGTTTAGACTATTTTACTTTTTATTTTATCTAATAAGACATTTCTACCCCCATTAGACGATAGTAGTTTATAGACTATTTTACTTTTTATTTATCTAACAAGACATTTCTACCCCTATTGGAACGACTGCATGAACATACTGTACACATAAACAATATCAATAACAGGGAGTTGAGTATGACAAAGTACCTTTTGGAGATTGTAACTATTTTTGCCAAAATATAATAGTCTTACAACAGGAAATTGACCATCCTTCCCCCTTAACACGAAAACCAAGATTAACCCTTAACTCCCATTATACCTAAAAGTATCACAACAGTAAGGGAGTTAAAAAGGTTGTCCAACAGTCTCTCAATTGATAGTATTATGTTTTTAATAACACAATTTTGAAGAATTATGCCATGATTGTATACAAAGGCCACAGAACTTTGGAGAACAGTTCAAACATGATAACAGCTGCTCACGGGTAATGCGTGGTTAAGCGTGATTGAAATTCGGGTATAAAGGACCCTAACCTCACATGAATACTCAGGTGAGCACGATGTCCCTATTCATGTTTTATCTGAACTCCATGGGACAAATTTGAATAATTCAGGGGGTACAGAATCGTACCGCTCGTGAATACTGCCGAGCCAGATACGCTTTGATTCGTCTCAGTACGTGCGTACAAAGCTTTTACATCATGAGCTAGGAAATTAACAGCAGTTCTTTTGTTATTCATGTGCCTGAACTAGTTGTCAAGAAAATAGTCTCCACTCGGTGCAATAGTATCTGCATTAATAGCATAAAATCCTGTTGCATATGTAAATAAAATCGCACATTTGGATTGCGATGGTGAAGAAATGGAACATAATTATCACATCAATGGAGAACGGGGACAAAAGCTTATTAGTTTTTGAATTGGTTGAGAAAAAAGTTATTATTGTGTCAGTTTTTAAATAAGTCTATGATAATGATTATTAAAATTTTAAGTTGGGTGATATTGCAGATCGTACCATTTGAAATTGACATATATTACATTTACAGATAGATTTCTGCACAAAGACCGATAGAGTTCTTTGATTGATATAAGTTTGGGTTTTAAGTTATTCTCAACAAGATAAGTCAGTGATTTTGTGGTGATATATTAAGTTTAAGATGGGAAGAAACCTGAAATAACCTGGCAATATGGTCAGAGATTGTGTTAACGTTACTGCTAGTGCAGATGAAAACTAGAGGGGTTAATCCATATAATTTAAAGCATATGAAAAAAAGCATTCACGAAGTCCAAGGTCCCATCTCACAGAACGATCATAACGAAATGAGTCGTAACTCAGGAACTGGGCCCAGATCTCGAGGATGACAAATATTAAACTTTTATCCTAACTTTTCTCACTGCAATTATTATGCTAGACCAATGCTGGACTGATGTTGGGCATCAGAATTGGATTCAAACTCAGTAATATCAGCTTTGGCGTCCAACCTTTGAAGTAAAGCGTGAATCGATATTCCTCTTTCGCCAATTACCTCGACAAACTGAGTTAAAACTTTTGGGGAAAATGAAATCTTGGATAAACAGGCAATTCATAAGCCAGATCACTTTAGCAATGTATCAGGGTGTAGCCAATCAAGATAACATCCCAATTCTTTTTCTCATCAACTTCCACATATCGGATCTCAAACAATCTCCCCCTTTCCGACCTCATCCCACATTTAAAGTCACGATCCACTGATATGACTCGTACATCTTTTACATTCAAGTGTGCAATACCAGAGTTCTGCACCTCTGAACACATCTAGTAAATAAAACTCTTTCCATATAAAAAAACATCAAATTACAATCGGAATTATATTTTTCCATATGGCGGAATAAGGCGGAATAAGAACAGTGCATCTTGTGTAAGGGCTTATGTCCTAATAACCTTGAGATTAGAATATGTAAACAATTCTCATTGGATACTTATGAGGACAGTTAGTTATCACAACATAGGGCATTAAATATCTTGTGTTACCAGATTTGTGAATATCTATCTGGATTCGAGTCATAATAGTCTATTATCTACGTCTTTAAAGCTCGATAGCAAGGTGTTGCCGTTACAATTCTCTACTGACCTATTTACATGCTGGACACGAAAATCTATCAGCAGTCATTCATCCGATAAATTCATGTAATTGCATGCCGACACTCGAAGTTACGTACAATGAAATCCGCGAATTAAAGGCAGCCCCCTTGTCCGAATCCACTGAAATGAATCGGCAAAGAATAATGGGACAAAACTTTAATCATGACATGTGCCTTTAAATTATTCAAGCATTTCATGTAATGTTTATATCCTATGAAATAATCTACAACGTTAACCCTCTCTCAGCAAGATGTATCAGTTGCTGTTCTATATGATGTCTCCAGTATGTAAAGGGTTAATACAGTGACATGTTCCATATTCATTTTTCACCTGAATCCGTCTTTAAACATGATAAATATTACATTGGAACATTCTGCCTCGTCAATACATGGGAACCGCCTCATGTTTAACATTAATATTATCAGAACTAATTGGATTGTATGGGATACAACGTATTACAAGACTAAATTTCTGAGTGCTGTTACAAAGAATTATCTAATTAATGTGAGAGTTGTCATTCTATTATTATAATTTAATTAAAATAATAATATTATTAATAATAATACTACTACTACTAATAATAATAATAACAATAATAACAATAATAATAATAATAATATTATTATAATTTAATTAAAATAACAATATTATTAATAATAACAATAATACTAATACTAATAATAATAATAATAACAATAATAATAATAATAATAATAATAACAATAATAATTGTGCCTAATATCTATCTGAAGTTGCTCAGTAGTGCATACAATAGATAATTATACACAGATATAACGAGTCACAAGCATGGTTCAACTCTCATAGGCCTACGATCATTTTGTGAAATGGGACCCATGACAAAAGATATTAAATTTAATTCATCATCACTAATAGCTTAAATACAGATACTCATATTTAAACTTCATGCTTTAATGTGCTCCCATGATGTGTATTTACATTAGTTTTTAAAGTGCCCCACCAATGCTTTGCCATGGAATGCATATTAAAGAGACCAAAAGAGAGGGTAAAGCTTATATAAATATTCACTCATGCCATAATGCGGATAAACAGATCTAGAAAAGCCTCTACAGACTGATGGCGGATACCACTTAAATAATTGGTCCAATTTAAATCTGGGATTTGATCTACCTACCAGCACTCGAAACCCACCCAGACCCTACCCCCCACCCCAACCCTCTCTCACCCCTGTCCTTCCTATATCCCTCTACACACTTCTCAACTCAATAGGGTTTATCCACAAGCCTCGTCGAGAGCTGTTTTTCAAAACACTTTCATGTACTCGGGCGTCAAAAATAAACATTTGCTTACGCATAACATGATATTTCAAAATACAGATATCGAAAGGCCTCGTGGTGAGGGAAAGCACTCGTCTCCTTAAACCAAATCTGGTCTTACCTTGAATATAATATTACCTGTTTTTTACATGATTCTCCATTGAACGCATTGTGTATTTATGTAATGAGGATTACGAGGTCATCAAAATGTCGCGCGAGTAAATATCGAAATGATGTCCAGGTATACAACGGGTAGGGCTCTTCTCTAGCTTTAAGCACATAGTGGATATTTACCTATGTAGACTTGTATCAATAGATAAACAAACGTATGTGGTCCAGCGATACTTCATAGGATCGGAATATGACAATGACAATTATTGAGATTCATCCTTTTTCTAATTTCAGAAGTGTTTTTTTTGTATATAGTGATGATTTTTACCTACATACTTCCCAACACATACTCAATGTGTAAGTTACTTGTATTTTTTAGGCATTCAATTTTATTTTTAAATACACATTATATTCATTTGTATTTTTTATCATGCTAGACTTCATGTGAAACGTGTGTGCTTAATGCACTATATTAATTATCCAATCCCAGATTTAATTATTAAAACTATACCATGTTTTTAAAAGTTGTGTGTATGACATTATAAAAATGTGTGAATATGCAACATAAGCTTTAACTTTAAGAAGGAGTATTTTGTATAATCTAAACATTTAATAAATTACAAATCCTATTTTCCCATGTTTCCCCACCACAACACAATCTATATTATACACCGACACCAGAGAATAACGAAAAACTAATTAATCTGAAATAGAGACCTCTGATTATTTCTTTCCAAGATCACAACTGTTGAATATTTAATTATATATTTTCCCTCGATATAACACCAGTATTGGGAACAAAAAAAACACAAAAAAACAGGATTCACGTTTTGAAATTGATACCAACAGGGTGATAATCTTAACATGCTTAACACCGATACATTTCGGCACTAACTGTCCATTTTTCAACACTAACCGAGTGTTTCCACTCGGGTGCATTCTCCATGAGCGGACAGCTTTGAGAAAAGATGGGTGTGCGGCTTTAACAAAGGGATGACCACTGTACAAGCTATACACACATGGCTTGGGGCCATCTACTAGCATGCCCATTGCAGATCAATACGAAGGACATATGACAGCATACAGGGGAAGTCACTCAACTAATTAAATAAGCCATTAACGTATCTCTTCAAGCTATTTTCCTTACGATAATGTCAAGAAATTGGAGATGTGTTGGCGTGCATATATGACTCTGTTTTGAAGTCTTTCTGCTGCATGGAGTTTGCGCTACATGGAGTTGGCTGCTAGTTTAACATGGCATGTTAAGTGAAAAGGGGTTGTAGCATAAGACAAAGGCTTTAGGATCGTTGTGAAATGTCTCGAATGTTCGAGACGTGTTGGTTCCACACAGCTAAATTGATAGCTAATTCTCTGTAAATATAAAAGAAGAAATGTCAGTCTGTTTTGTATGACTGCATCCATCTGATTCGTCCGATTCCTTGCATCTGTCTGTCGTATCTTACTCCTTATGTCTGTCTGTCTGTCTATGTCTAGTTAACTATTTGTCTAATTGTCTGTCTTAGTTCACAATCGTTGACATCCTCTGATTAGCTTACTTCAATTCATCTGTCAGACTTCATGTTTGTTTGTAATTTGATTCTATCTATTTTTCCTTTTGTCAAATATCTGCATTTTTGTAGATTCCATTTTCTGTCTTTTTGTCTAGCTCAATAATGTCTGAATGTTCTTTTTATGTCTGTCTGACTTCATTTGTCTGTCTGCATGTCTGTTTATGTCTGTCTGACACTCAACTATCTGTCTGCCTGACTCCATCTGTATGTCTACCAATGTCTGTCTTCTCTGTCTGTATCTATATCTGATTTAATCTGTATCTATATGTCTGTCCATCTGATTTGATGTTTAGTTACGTCTGTCTGACTTCTGTCTGTCTCAGTGTCTGTTGTTTAGACTGTCTGATAATCTGACTGTCAGCATTCACACATTTCCTCTCTCATGTTTTCATCTCTCCCCAAAATACTAATAGATTAATTCAAATCTGACCTTCCTGTCTCTGTTATATCTCACCCAGCATGCTAACATCATCCGACCCCCGACCCCCGACCCCCCACCCTCCCCAATCCCTACTCTGTACCAGCCTCAATCTTTTATACTTATCACTAATCTTTCATCATGTGTTCATTCATCCATTCTGTTAATCTATCCTTCCATTTGCTGTCGTGAGTCCCTGCATTCACTCACTCATCTCCCCCAACCTCACCCTCCAACCATCCACGCCTCACCCTCCAACCATCCACGCCACCCCCATCCCACCCACTCTCCCATCTACTGGCATACAAGTCTCCATAGCTCATGTCTCAGCCATATTTCATATCACTGAAAATGGGAGGTAAAATCAGTATATTTTATTCATATTACAGTGCACCCTCGATATAACGCGGTATTTGGGGTCCATGACATGCCACCCGCGTTATCATACCCGCGTTATATCA
>JAUTBR010213510.1:0-12500 GCA_032361205.1 Pseudorimula midatlantica | reverse complement strand
ATTATAAATATTATTTATTTATTTATACACATTTGTAGGAATCATCTGCTGGGTGTTGACCGATATGCATCATTTCAACTGAAGCATGCAGCCGGGTAGTGTTCACGTAATGTCAATGACTATGTACAATAATGCTTTAATAAAAGGCCGGTTATGATGCACATGTAGGGAATCACACATTTAACCATGGAAATGTAGGGTACTTTCTGGACCCTGGCAGACAATGTGTAATACGACCTGGTTTATAAGCATTAGATCCCTGCAAAAGAAATGGACAAGTTGACAAACAACCGGGCTATGGTGACTTTAAAACAGTAATATTTCCTGAACTACCTGGTGAAATATCACAGATTTATGTCCAGACATATTGTTACGAACGGCTCTGATGTAAACAATTTGTAGTTACTTTAATAAGCAGTATCCCGCCAATCAGAGTCATTCGATATACATCAAGACTCGCGTCCTGAGACCCAGATAGTATTGTTATGGGAATTTAGAATTTAAAAAAAATACAGTAGTAAAAGTCAATTGATACTTCTTGTGGTAAAATCTTATCTAGATTTAACTAGTGGAGATGTAAGAATGTCCCGTATGTTTCCTCCTGGTGTGTATAAGAATTACCCCAGTTCGATCGCCATGTCGGGTATCGGCAGGTGTCACCAGCTACTTCCGGTTACCTGTTCGCTTAATTGTCGTCTGCTCTGTCTGACATTCTTCTGGCAGTTCACACATCGTCACACATTGCATCCGGTTCCCTGGAGCCAGGCATTACACGCATCCTAATTTATCCACCACATAATCCACAAGTTCCACGCACATAATCCACAAGTTCATATGAAGAAAGTCGAATGTCTTCTGGCGGCGAAATGTGACAGGATTTCTTGGTCTGTAACGGCAGACGACGTCCGTTTTGGCACCGAAAGCGTGGGACTGGAAAGTTTACGAGAACGTCCCGATTTTCGTCCGTCCGATCCCGTTCCTCGTCTCGTGCGACGGGACGGCCGAAGTCCAGATTCCGCATCAGCGGCCATTCTGATGGCCAGTTTCCTGGCCTGGCGGTCAAGGTACGACGCATGCCAGTAGTAGGACACACAGAAAAACACCAGAATGAACACAGCAACCACAGGGCTTGCAATGACCAGAGCCAACGGGAATTCCTTGGGGGGACGGGTGTCCGAATAGATGTTCACGAATTTCGTTTCCTTATGTATGAGAGTGGATACATTGGCAGAAGGGGGTAGTCCTGTGACGGTGTAGTTGATTGGGGGTAGAGGCAAATTGGTTGAGTTGAGAAGATCTAAAGTTGACATGTGTGATAGGGAGACCATTCCCGGCCACCCT
Source organism: Pseudorimula midatlantica (assembly GCA_032361205.1). Lineage (NCBI taxonomy): Eukaryota > Metazoa > Mollusca > Gastropoda > Lepetellida > Lepetodrilidae > Pseudorimula > Pseudorimula midatlantica. Next base: position 11,159 of record JAUTBR010213510.1, on the reverse strand, counting down.
GGCGAAATCTGGCGATTTAATCTCGTACAGGAACTGATAAGAGCTGACGTTTGTCTGAGCATCCAGCTAGCATTGGGGTGATTTCCAACTTCACAAACCAAACGTACCTCACTTCAGATCCACGTCCCAATTTCAGGCCTATCTGCATAATCCACCACGACTCTTTGAACTACATATATTTCCAATAATGAATTAATCCGTCAACTATTTACACCGATAATGATAATGTTCCACCAAACGACTTCACGGTCTGTATCCGTCAACACATATCAAGGGTAATGTATAACTTTATAACTTCTGCTCGACTACACTGATACACTCTTTCAGGCCATTACAAGCCGCCACTCTTTTCACATTTGTATAACCAACGTGAAGAATTCCTTATGAATGGCACATGCTACGCGCGTAGTTGAGAAGTGTATTCCGTGAAGACAACAAACTCTTTCTTGTAAAACCTTTGCCCGCGGAACTTAAAGCTGCAAACTCTTTTGAAATCAAAAGTACACGGTTAGGTAAATTCATTCATGACGGATATGTCCAGTAAAAAGACTCGAGCTGTTAATCTTCCAGTTTCTGCTGATCTGTCGACTGAGGTCTCTTCTGTGAAATGTCATTGCCGTAATAAGCCGGATGCGATCTCCCCCGTACCAGTGAACGTCTATAGAGCGCGGCAGACGATCTAACTGGGCTCTTCTAGATCTTCTGCTTGTTATCGTCTGCTGTGCGCGTGGCTGGCAGACGTACTCGTGCCTGAAGCTGTGCGGAGGCGCTACTGTCAACTGACCATTATCCGAACCGCCACCGAGTATTGCCGATAGTCAATATCCTACAATCTGATCCGCAGGTGTAGAGGCGTGGTTCACAGCCTGTAGACGGCACTGCAAGAGAACGCTAGCAGTTGATCTGTGTGCAACACCCGCGTCAGACAAAAATAACAACATTATTCTGCGTGGCATTGCACAACGGAATTATGTAGAGCGTTAACAAACAATATTGTAACCGAGCATAACACATTTGCAAAGTATTCTTGCGTTGATTTATTTGTGTTTTTCTCTCGCTGTATTATTCATGTCAGTTAATGTAATCCATCATTGTGTCGGTGTTTTAGTCCGCGGTGCTCTGCTCACTTACTTTACATTGAATACCAGGGTCAACTAAAGTCCACATGATGCTATGCAATCTGCCAATACTGAGTAACCAGTCAATTATATATAGGCGAAATGTGTGCAGATGTCACGATGTCTTTACTATACCTACTGCAGGTGAACTGTGCATTTGTGTGACGACTTTCCTCAGATCTACAGGTGGCCAAAGAATGAGTGACAACTAAGCTTTTCTTAGACCTGCATGTGGTCTATGAATGGGTGAGAACTTTTCTCAGATCTTCACATAGTCTATGAATGGGTGACAACTTTGTTCCTCACCACACGGTCTATGTGCACTGAAGATAACTAAACATACTGGTCTAACATATATAATAAGCGAATAGGCATATCACATCTTAGGTGGTGTGTGAATGTGTGATACAGTGTGTGTGTGTGTGTGTGTGTGTGTGTGTGTGTATATATGTGTGTGTGTATATATGTATGTGTGTGTGTATATATATGTGTGTATAGAGTATAGCTGAGGCTGTTGAAATAGTACTGTAAACGTATACGAGGCCTATTTCTGTTTCTATCTTTGTTCTTCTATCCGCTCAAAAATCGCATCGTTATTGTGTGTTGGCGGCATTTAAATAAAATTACATACAGTATAGAGTACCAGTATGCCAAATCTGTTTTTGTCTTTTATATATATATATATATATATATATATGAATCTAACGACGCATTCGTCCAATTACATGTAATGCTCGTAACAGTATCCTCAACGGTTTGAAAAAAACACCAAAAAAAAGGTTAGCATGTCTACCAAGCCATATTGCAGATTCAGCATAAATATGCCGGTGAAGTGACACAGAATAATCTATATTAGCAGTGTACTGAATCAGTCTCATAGATTATTGATGACAATCCACAGACTGTAATTGCCCTATGAAATAATCTTCAGAGGCGAACAGCTCACTTGTGGGGAAATAATTACTAGTTGTCAAGTTAAAAGATGCATCGCATGGTCATCAAATCGTCAAAGTACTTTCAAAGATGTTGTCACCTTACAATTATGTTCATTTAGTGAGTTCGGTAATGCCAACAATACGTCTCTGTTCCATCGGCAGTCCATCATTATGAACAATTAGAAGAATATATTGATCGTGTCCATAATACAAACCGCTGTATATAATTGTAAGCCAATTGTGATGTCTAGGGACCGGTGCACTGAGAAACGTTTCATGTGAGACAATTGTATTAACCCTCTCTCCGCCGGATTGGGCGCAGTCAGTGCTCTTTGGAACGTCTCCACGGAGAGAGTTAGGAACGTCCTCGAAGATCCGTATAATGCTAGCTATTATTGCGACGATCGTTACGTTTGTACTTGGATACCATGGCGTGGGCAGGACCCGAACTAAAAGAGTTTCGGATGCGAGTAATGAACAGGTAATAAATTATAATTCATGTTCATGCATGGTCTATGGATGTTATATAAGACGCATTTAACTACTGCTTATAAATAATTGGCAGAGAAGAACGCCCATATTGATTTTGTCAACAAAGAGATGCAACTACTGAAACTAACTCGCAGTAATGTTTCCTCGAACAACGGTAGGTAGAAACCAGTCATTATGGAACAAGGACAAAGAATCGGAAGCATGGTTGCAATTAAACTTTCGCTATGTGATTTCAGTTAATTAGTTCCTGGCATGCACACAAACATTGTTGATTTTTCGGGTAAAGACGTCTAGCCAATATCGAACAGAATAGCGACTGGAAACATTAGGTTCCGTTTATTGTGCGTTTATGGAATGCTATATATTATGTATATATTCCCTATAATTTAATGTATTTATCCATGTGACATACTCTACTTTATGAGAATATAATTCACATGCTTACATAGCTATATACAGACTGACCTCCCAAGGGATGAGTGTTGATGTAATATTGAATAGAAACGCCATATAAGACCAATGATATTTGTCTTGTTCAATCTTTCATTATGAAGCTATGAAGCAAACTGATGTTGAATACTGGCTATATTTCATAGAATTACCAACGTCGTAACGTCGTAACGTCGTCCACTGCGAGGTATGGCACTGTGTGCACGTATGCCATGACAATCATGTTCTATGTTTATATAGTTGTGCTTAATGGCTGACGACATTTCGAATTACACACTTTTTGATATTGGCATACTGTAAGGCATGGTATATATGATTGTGTTACGGCATAAGATCACTTGAAACTGCAAGTTATATATTTAATCAAATACGTGTGTTTGCAGGAAGACACCTGCCCAATGAAATAAATCTAGCTAGATACTATTCTGCATTGTTATTATTATTATTATTATTATTATTATTATTATTAATAATAGTAGTAGTAGTAATAGTAGTAGTAATAGTAATAGTAATAGTAGTAGTAGTAGTAATAGTAGTAGTAGTAATAGTAGTAGTAGTAGTAGTAGTAATAGTAGTAGTAGTAGTAATATTAGTAGTAGTAATAGTAGTAGTAATAGTAGTAGTAGTAGTAGTAGTATGAGTAGTAGTAGTAGTAGTAGTAGTAGTAGTAGTAGTAGTAGTAGTAGTACAGACCTGCTACTATCCCCTCTAACATAACATGTAAGCATAGATTACCGGAATGACGATACATTTCGTGTTCATTGTTTCATTGAGAGATCATAGAAAAACCTACAGGAAATTCCGTATTCTGTTGGAACGTTCTTGTGCATTACTGCTGTTTCTTCTTGTTACTACGCTGTTTCTTTGATTCGCTGCAAGCCAGAAACAATTAGATGAAAACGATGAACGGGTGTCTGGCAAAGTGATAATGGTGCTAGTTATCTCGGGCCCAATGTTAAACCCAATCGTCAGTCGTCGATTTGCGTGTGAAGTGCCTGAGAACTCGATTTGAACTTGCTAATAATTCCGGGCTGTTTGAAACTCGATGGTGCATACAGGAACCGAATGGCCTTTGATAATCATCTGTCTCAATTTGGGAAACTTAACTTGACGGCATAAGGCGAGTTTGCGCGAGACGTTTTTAGGGTTCTAGTAATAAAGTTGGCAGTGTTCTCATAATTCAGAATTTCACATTTTTTTAGAAGAAGAAATCTTCACAGGCATCAAACGAAGAAGATATCGTTATGTGTAGCAAGTGTTATCATGTGCGGGCTTCATTCTGCATAATGTTCTCAGAGTTGCACACTTAAGGTCGGCGGATGCGCTATTTAGAATATATATAGAGAAACTGACTTAATAAACTCTCCTAGGTATTGAATTGAGTCGTGATTTATCAATGACCAGTTCTAGAAAAGTGGGGGTATTTTCTATTGATGGTTTGCCATGGGAAAATAAATAAATTTAGCGAGTCCAGGAAATGTGATTGGCTAACAATTTCAAAACAAATTAGTTAATACATCAATGAACAAACAAAAAAATGACGACTCCGACAAAAGAACTAAACACGTGATCAGCATCTGGCGAGAATATGTCAGGGTGTTTCATTGGAGCATGTTATTACCTTCTCAATGCTACAGATTTGAATAAAACCTTGTTCACGTATGCATTTCGCCCATGTCTTAATGTACGTACCTTAATACACGCAGTTACCTTTTAATATTATTTACAGTTAAATATGAATAAGTTTGTCGCTGGTATTTGTTAATGGTAGATTCATGTGCTACTCAAGGGCATCTTCACTTCCTGGCAGCATGGAGGGATCCGCACATACATCTCAGTAATGCGTTTTCGAGGGAACCTCTGTATCCCCACCAATTCACTACACTCACACTCGGATTTCTAGTATACTAACAGCGAACTAAGATTGGAGATACTTGCTCAAAGAAAAATGCCAATAATCCTTTGATGTGCTGGCCCGTCTGTGACCTCGGACATTGTATAAATGCCAAGGTTTCTGAGGTTATGATCATAACTCTTCGTACGACGGCTGATTAGATTCACCGTAGCATTGTCAGATAATCATGCAGTAAATCTTTGCCATTCATAGGTTAGACATATATTCGGTCTGTATACATGAGTTATTATACAGGGATATGTGTCAGGGTTGTGCTCTCTGTAAGCCAAACGGTCATTTTACGTATTGCATCCCATACGATTTCCGCTTGATTTCCATACTATAGAACGCTAACGTAGTTAGTTCCAGGATAACGTAATCGCGTGGAAGGAGAGCGCAATCCAAAGTGCAAATGTAATAATGATTACGTTTGCCAATTTGAACTTACAAAATTGTACATGACATCGTCCGTAAGGAAACCATTAATGCATAACAACCATAGACTGTGGGTTTTTCCATTGTACAATATTAAGCATAGTACCAGGCACTGATGGTCTGTGTATATATGACTGCGATAGTGAATACATAGTGTCAGGTACGCACACAAGGTATGCACACAACCTAACTCTTAAACCACTGATTAGCTAAACTGATTTTAGGTGGCTGATTCTAGACCTGGGAGCTTATTCTCGAAAAATTCTTACGAACTTCTTAGCCTAAGAACAGTTCGTAGCCATGCTATAAAAATCATTAAGAACTGTTCTTAGCTATTTCGAGAATAGGACCCCTGGTATGAGGATAAGTCTTCTATATATAATAAGCATTTAAACCTGCATTTAATAACTATATCTAACCACGATTCTTCAGTCTATATCTGAGATTGTAATACGTAACCATTTGAACGAAAGTAATAAGGTGCGTTTCATGCAGCTGCTATTTATTTTTGTAAAACCCACGCTGAAATCGAAAACGCGGCAGAGCTAGATGAAATCGGATTATTAAACGTCGTGATCTGACATTCTGTGTGTTGTTTGCCATGTCACATTTCTCGTACTGTAATTATTTTTGACAAGTTTGCACGTAAGGAAATCATACACTTCCGTTTCCTGACGCTGCTCACATCTAAAAGAGAAGTTAGGTGTCGTGTTATGCCCACACCAGGATACATAACGTGGGTGCTCAAAAATACATCAGGACACCCGAGTTAAAAGTGTCGTGTCATGGCTAGGATCCTGTTAGGATTTGATTAGGATCATGCAACAGGACACCTAAAACATGTTGCTGTAATACTGTCGTGGAACAGGGGGTACCACCAAATAGATACGTCCAAATATGGGCTTACATCAATACGAAGCAAAACAATTTGTCAAGTAATGTCTTAGATCCATCAAGGATCCTAGTAGAAAGCCTTACATTAAAGTCTCCTGGATGTGTCCTACTTAGGACATCCAGCTACGCCGTTATGGGGAGATGTCTGAAAGTTTGATTTTAGACACAGATAACCTTCATATCAGGGTATCACTTCCTGGAGCTCGCTAATAAATTCAACATGCGAGCGTCATGTATTGTTAAGAGATCGCTACGAGAGAGTTATGAGATAGCAAAGCTTCATGAAACGCTGCCCTGGACACCTATGTAACTGTATTATGTGCTATGTACTTGTTTAACTATGCTCTGGTACCACCGTGGGTGGTGAATAGAGTAATAAACTTGACTTGACTTGACACCCAATAGACATGGCATCATGCCTCGAGGCTGTCATATACTATAGTATTCTATGAGAAACCATAGCGCTCTTGTAAATATCAAATCACCATTAAATAAAATGTCTTTCCAACGGAAGTTTTTCCAATAAATATATATATATATCTGCTAATGTATAATAGGTCGCTATGAGAGTATTTGTGGTCTCGCAGTAGATATGAGAGCTTCCTCGAAACGATACCAAGGTGTCCTACTATAGGATCTTTGACATATATTTTGCCGTGATAATGTCTGAATTTTTTCCCTTCCTTTTCAACTCTACGTTCTGCCAAACTATCTGACTTCATTAGCACGACCTGCCAGGCATTACATCTAATTCTCCGTCTCTTATCCTGAAAGTAAAGCCTGGTGCTGATGAATATAACTCCTCGCGGCATCGCTGATACTGGCCTGACTGGCAAGACACTTCTGACAGTTGATGTATCCTGCTAATTCTGCGCATTCAAAAGGTCCCGTTGACACTTGCTCCGAAGAACTCCGACAGTCAAAATAAGACGTCAAATGGAATATCCGCTACCGGTGTTTGTTTAACTCTTGGAGTTTCCTCCGAACAATACTCTTGTATGAGGGGAAACTCAACTGCGACCGTTGGATCCTTGGAGGGTCTTGGGAGGATCCGGACAAGTGTTGATGTTCTCAGTCGTGTCCGAGGATGTATGCGTGTAAATATATGTGTACAGTAACTATGGGCGTACGTTTGATAAAGGTTAGTCATTAGTTCACCCGGTGGCAAATCTTCAGGAAGGATAAGAGAACGGTAATGGAATTGAAGATGCCTCGTCTTTGGTAGACACTTTCGATAAATCGTTATTATACAGACGATTTGATTTTGGGGTGGGTGGTAGTTGCTAAGTTGGGGATAAAGTGGAAGGGGAATGAAGGGGGCTGGGTTAGTGGCTGGGGATGGGAGGGGATGGGATGGGAATGGGATGGGGAGGGGGTGGGCAACAAGGAAATGGTTCGTGTATCTTGATCTATGTTGTGGTAGATGTGTGTATATATATATATACAGTAGACCTCTGACATACCGACACTCGCCCGTAACGGACTGAATCTGAAGTCTCGGTCCCGTCTAACGATAATTCCAATTAAATTCCTCGTATATGCCGGCCTTTAAATAACTGATAATTGCATATTCCGGACCAAATTCTCTGGCCCAGTCTACTGTATTTCCATTAAAATAGCATCGCGTATAACGTACGCCTTGCTGCCGACGCCCAAAGCAAAAAGAAAAGTTTTGTTGTCGGACTTTATTTCAGTTGTCCCTATCTCGTTGCTGTAGATACCATACGGCGTTTTGAACTGACTTTGCTCGCATCTTGTTCTTAAACATCGGAGGGGCTCGTGACAAATGAGACGCCGAACCCTCTGAGGCAGACCTAAATCCTTGATTGTATGCAGGCTTAGACAATTAGACCAGATATTTTGGTACGGTATATGTGATTGTCAGTTATATACAAGTCTGTAATTATCGTTAGACGGGACTCCCAGATTCGCTTGTATTGTAATCCTCTTTTATTTGTACTACAATAGATAATGTTCATACAATGTGTGCGTGATCATTGACGAGGTAAGGCCTCTAGTTGTGATTTCCGGGCCCTCACCCAGAGCCAATTTGAAGCTTACCGGTCGTGATTCAGATTCAGTCTGTCCATAATGGAACTACTAACGACTTTTGAAACAACAATAATTATATCGTGTTGTTTTTAGTTATGAACAACTTGCATGCAATGATCGTGTACATGTGAAACGTGTAAAGCGGACAAAGTATGAAACTATGGATACACTTTTGCTTAGCGGATTAAGTCCGGTTTACTTATATAACGGACATTTGTCCGGTTTACACGTGATACAGACACCGTACGGTATATATTTATGTATAACGGACTTCGCATATAACGGACACAAATAGCCTGTCCCAATGAGAACATTGTGCCTACTTGGAATCCGTAAGATTTGACGAATGTTAAGTACCGTAGACATAATGGTCCGTATTTAGAGGATGGGAAGAAAGCTGCGATAGACGGAAGCAAGAGATATTGTGCAGTGAGTGTGAGATCGATACGATTGTTGAGTGGGAGTGAGAGACAATGGGCGATAGAGTGAGACAGATAGAGATATAAAAAGAAAATGAAAATCAACTAGCAAGATGGAATGAAAATAAATGAAAGCAAACATTGTGCAATTCTAAAGAAAAATATAGAAAGTATTATTAGTATTATTATGTCTATAAGAACCTATCAGTGATATATGATATTGGTAAACAGCTGCACTTAAACCCGAATGCTTCAATCTCATGATAAATGAACACAACCTTTATTTTGCCAGCTATATATAACATGTATTAGATGTACAACGATTACAGTATAGTTCACTGATTAGTTATATTCAGCTGTCCAGATGCAATGACCAAAGACATCATACATCGCCAATCTAATCTCGGATTCCTGACCTAGAAACTAAACTCTATTAAATACAAATCCCACCAACACTGTAATTCACTTGAGTCGTGAAATGAGAGATATCCAGAGATTCACAGAGTTGTATCGGGCTAATAAGCCTGAATGTGGAGCAGAGTTATCCGAGTCTGTTTGCCGAACACTCGCCGATACTTGGCCAAATGTTTCGATTTCCTGTTCCATTCCATTGTTAACACTTCTACCAGCCATTCAGACGTCATGGAACCATGCAACCCGATGTCGCCGTCAGTCATGTCGATTATCAAATGTCACTTTCACGGATTTGATGAGTTGACGGCTTGTCAATGACTAAGATATTTTATGAAATAAACACATTATCAGTAGGTACTAATTTAGCATTTTATTATTTTCATCAACATTAAGTTCATACCTTCTGAATTTGTTTCCTTCTGTACTTTTATTTATGTCATAGTGATGAAATATGTGGATATTAATGTAATACATATATATTTAATGGAAAACATAATTGAAACCAATCATGCTGATACTTCAGAATACTCCTATTAGTTTATTTTATCTGGAGATAACCTCCTAGTACCGACGGGTAGTAGTGATAGTGATTACATTTTCAAGAAAGTATATCAATACCTAAAGTGTACTTCATTGACTAGACCGGTCGCTATGCAATTAATGATTATCATAACCTGTATCTATACACATATCATATCCTTAACGGAATTTCGATTATATGCCAACATTATTTCTCTAGGGACATAAATATGTATAGACAATTATAAGCACTCCAATATTACACATGATTATTCATCTCAATACATATACTATGATTAATAACTATTACACGCTTACTGACACATTTAGTAAACATAATCATAACTTTCACCAGGTAAATACCGTTTTCAATTACCTACGGGGATTCTACCGCTAATCGGCTTGCAATAGAGACACTAATTGCAAGAGGTGCTTGAAATGACAGCTTTTTTTCGGTCAAGTGCGGCAGTACAAGTGACTAGTTAACCCAATCCCGCCCAATTAGTTTTATTGAGTGGCCTTCCCTGGGTCAACTTGGGAATTGAAGTCTAATTTGAGAGACAGAAAGACTGCCCGTCATAAAATTCAGGTGATACGAACCATTAACCGCCAATATAGACGCATATACTGTAAATCAATACATTAATTTGAGCAGGATATTAATATAATGCGAACAGTATATCTAATGTCAACTGCATTATTTGATAAATGACTGTGCAAAACATTTAGAATCCCAAGTATTGTGTTTGATTATAAAACAACTAAATATACAGGTATTTTTATATATTTAAAAACATATAAACATCTTGTCTTCTTTGACTACTTGAACGAGAAAGAACCAATTTCAATGAAAGCCTTATAAATCACAAATGGATGCTTTTAATATCACGCCCAAGATCACGGCGACCTCTCGTCTAGGATCTCGTCAGTTCTCATCTGAAATCATCACTTCTCGTTAAAGGTCATCACTTCTCGTCTATGACCATCACTTCTCGTATACGGTCAAAGAGCTAAACGAACGGGTCAAATCGAATTCGGTCCTACTTTAGTGTTCCAAAGCTGGAAGTTAAATAACTCGAGGAGTCAATGTAGATTTACCACACCATTCAGTTTGATTAAACGAATTGCTGATTGAATGGTTCGTTCGATGTCTGAAAAGTTCAGTCCAAACCGCAGCGTTAAAATACAATTTATTCTGATAAGATTATTCAATTACAAGAAACAATTTATGTTGTACAAACACAATTAGATTGTTCAACTATACCCTGCATATCATGTATATCTGGAATCGGACAGGATGATTGACAGCTTGCCAATACGTAGCATTGAAAGAACAAGCATATTTTGTATTTCACGATGCAGAATTACAATAGACTGCTGAAAATGTTGAATACAAATCAAATAGTATGCCGTAGAGAGAGAGAGAGAAAGAGAGAGATGAAATTCCGAAGATAGTGGTGTTTAAAGGCATACTATCACAGTTGATAGACCTGGATAATGGACAGACGAATTTCGATCTGAGACTAATTACGCTTGA
>JAUTBR010213287.1:0-13725 GCA_032361205.1 Pseudorimula midatlantica | reverse complement strand
ACAGATTTTACCACCTTTAACATTGGGCCTATGGAGAATGACCCCCTCATTATTTTCATTATTTCGAACACTGAGTTATCTGCTGCTAACTGACAAATGATGGTACAAAAATAATAATCTCGAAAGTGGCTTTAATTCACAATTCAAAAAGGGCAAACCAAGCCTTTTCAGTACCAGGCCCAGAGATTACCAAACCTTTTGAGTACGATTTTGTATGTCGCGAATGGATGATAAATTTCCGCAGCGACGTTGAACTCCATTATCACTCATTAGCTCACACTCAAGCTCAAGCTTCTAGTGAGGATTTGTGAACTGAACTTGTTGAACATTAAACCATTATAATAAATTGGTAAATAACCTCAGAGCCTGGTTTCCTGTGTTGATGTTGACAATGCTTCCTATTGTTGATGAATGCGTTCTGCGGTGAGCAGTTACGTGTACGATGTTGTCTGGCAGCCGCGGTCTCGTGCAGCAAGTGTAATCTCTGAGAACTGACCATCTCTATGTGAATAGTGCTATGCTCTGCATTCAATGTATACTGCCCATGGCTTTGAGAATGTCAGCAATGTGGATGTGCTTTGACAATGTATTTTTCTTATGTTCGTGGACCAATCAGCCTAGAACCATCCAAAGTGTATATTTAGTATGTTTCATATTAGTCTTGGATCTACATTTGTAACCATCTGGTTTTTCATGCTAACATTAGAGTTTGTGAATTGACAGATATGATTGTGTAATATTACTGATAGACAGTCATAAATATTTATAGAGTTTCTCTGTGTATAGTTGTCACGTATGGGTGAAAGATTCCCACTGTGACGTAAAACAATAACTCACTCACACCCCTGTGTATATATTGGACCTACCTGTACTGTAGCACGTCAATGCAATGTTTCATATCACATTCCTTTGTTTGTTTTACATACATACTCACATGTACTCAACAAAATACATTAAGGGCCAGGATATAATGCTACCATTAATCTTCCAATGCATCTGTAAATTCTTGAAGAGTACCTGGGCCTTGTTTAAAACTCCCCCTGCTGGAATAGGCACAGGAACTGCTCTTTATGGCATCTCTGGTTGCCTCCAGCATGGAGAGGGTTAAATAGTATAAATCTAAACAAGGTTTGCCAGTAAGAATTGTTTGCCTTCCCGGACATCAACAGGCAGACAAGTTGAATAGCTCATATTAACAAGCCATTTTCCTACAGGGCAAGTAGTTCTATGTTCCACAGGACACAAGGACAAGTGCCTCAAAAACTTAATGTAGAATGTAGAGTGCTAAATAAATATTTCCTAAAAGGCTACTGGCTCTTAATTAATTTTGTTGAGTATATATCTATAGATGCATTAGTCAGTCACATATATAGACGTGGATCCACTATTTATTATAATCAATTTTTCCCCCAACAGACAGAATATCAAACTTATCAAGATCTCGGGTATGGAAAGGCAGTCCTGTTGGGGCTGAGGTGACCAATCATATCTTAGCATGATCATGTGGTGCAGTCATGTGACTTGTGCTTGACCAATGAGAAGCCTGGGAATGCTGCAACAGTGTTTCATTGTTGTCATGATTCATCCGGCTTTTGCATGTCGACATCTGCTTCTTATATTTCAGTTGTAGTGGATGTTTCAGTGTGTTTCAGTGTATGTTTCAGTTGCCTTTCTAATTTCTATCTTTTTGAGTTGTGACCTGTATATATCCAAACATTTTGATTGCTTGTGATTGTCCCAATCCAACCAATTTGAATTTTGTGTGCATTTCACAATTAACATATGAATAAATTATCTAATAAAAACCAACATTAATTATGAAAATAATGACTTATTTGAAAGATAATATTTGTTAGGCAACATGTACTAATATTTAGTACAATGTATTATATACAATGTAATATTATTTTATTGACGATATTTGCAATAAAAATAATCAACATATATATCGCAAATTATTTAAATTAACAAAGTACATATATTCTCATTATACTAAAAAGAAAATACTTACAATATTGTTATTAATTCTAATAATAATATTACCAATATAAAAGACTAATGATATTATATGTTATGCACGATCATACCCTATATTGGCATGCCATGATGTATGAAATTAAATTGCTATGTTTTAGGAAATAATTTAGGTAATTATTTTGACTAATAGACTTCCACGTTTACCATTGAAATTGTTGATAACTTTCCGCACTCCTAAATTGTTTGCTTGCTCATTAATAACTTACAGCTATGCCTTAAGGAATTAATTAATGTTGACATCATATTCGGAGACATCAAGTGGAAATATGGAAAAGTTTGTTCTGCAAGAATGCATTCACCTGCGGTTAGCTCTGTCCTATGTCAGACCTACTAAAGTGTGTTCACATCTAGTGTTCATGTCGGGGTTTCATACCTAGTGTTCACATCTAGTGTTCATGTCAGGGTTTCATATCTAGGGCCGGTTGTTTGACGCCTGGCTATCTTAACGTGCCGTTAAGCTTGTACTAAACCCTATGGAAGCAGCTACTTCAACGGACCATTAAGATTTAACCGAGTTAAGAACAACGGCTCCTGGTGTTCATATCTAGTGTTACAAATAGAGGGACAGCTACGATGTAGGCATCCTTTAAAACGGATTGTCTAACAATCATTAACGACCATGGGAAATATGTTCACATAGAGTTCCGTTCCCTAGCGAGATCCATATTCTGTTCTAAAAATAGAGACCAATCTTAGTCCTGATTGGCTGACATTATTCTTCATCCTGATATACTAGTAGTAGATTGAGCCAGCACGAAGTAGTCCGCTGTACCCAGTGACTACGATTGATGTTAATCTGACAATGACCATGGGTTCCAGAGGATGGGATGTAAGGTGTATCCATGCTAACTTTTGTTATCATTGTGTGAGATCGATAAGTGCACAATCCTTTAACTTAACACAGTTTTACAGTCCAATTTTTGCAGTGTTCTAACCATCATACATTGTTTATCTCCAACCATCCATGTTCATCTTTAAAATCGGTTTAATTTATGTTCATCATCTGACCTTACTCAGGTCATGGTCATTCACAGTGCCAACTGCTAAATGTCTTGTTTCGCCCTCTGGAACAGTTATTTTTTAAAGTTGGAGGACTACAATTTCCAGGGTATCGTTTCTCAAAGCTCTTATCTGCTACGAGACCATAAGGACTCCCCTAGTAGCCATCTCTAATACTTATGGGAATGGTGCACTTACGAGAGCGCTATGGTTTCATAGTTGATATGAGAGGAGTTTCCAAAAATGATACCCTGCTAATGTGTCAGTGTAACCTTTGATATGGGATGGAGCAGGTTTGAAAAATAATAAAATAAAATAATTTTAAAAACTAGAATTTGTTTAGCATTATCAAAATGTTACCTTATAAACTGCCATGGTCTGAGGATTTGGTGTCTTTGTAGATTTATTTCTTACCCAATTTTGATATTTTTTTTATTTAAATTTTATTTCTGTCCTTCCCTATTTGAAGGTCATTTTGGTGAACTTTTTCACCAAAGTGTTTCTCACGATTGTCCTGTTCAATGTCTGGGTCGAGCAAACATCTCTGGTGAACAATTCTCTCTCACCACACAGGTTTTTCTTCCTATTGGATTCTTATATTTCAGGATTTCATCCCTTTCCTTCATTGATGTTTTAGTCTTTAGGTTTAGTTGGCTTAGTAGTGGTTTCATGCCGACTCTCGTCACATCAGTCATTTCTTATGTTTGAAAATGTTTTCTGATTTCTTAATTTATTTCCTGAACAATATTTTCATTGATTTGTTTCTTAACATTTCTGTCAGAATCTGTCACTCATTATTCGAGAATTGTGAACAATAGTTTTGGAATATTTTATCCACACATTTTTAGATTTGATGGCCACATTAGTGCATGTTCATTTCTAATATTAAGTTAAAAGTTCGTACCCTGCATGGCTAACATGCTAATCAGAAATAATATGAAAATGTTTCACTCGTGCTTAAAATATTTTAATATTGTTTTATGTTGTCACAATGTTGTTGAATGTCATTATTTTCTGTCAATCCTAGAAATAGACATCTTATTTTTTTTAAATAGACAATAATTTTCCAATCAAATCGCTTCACAGGCATTAATTTCATACGTTTACAACTTTTTCCGTTTTGCAGCGGAGAGGAGAGCTCAACTTGCACGATCAAGATCTCGGCAAAACCTCCTACAGTTAGATGCGTCGCCCACGACGAAGGAGATAAAGTTCGACGAGACCCACCAGATAGACGAGTCACAGAGGCCGAGCGAGTCGCACAGGCCGAGCGAGTCTGCCGTGGAACACACGCCAGTGCATCAGGAACGGCGGAGACATCGCAGGCGGGAAAAGACACAGGAAGAAACGGAAGCGGAAAAGTTACTGGCGCGACTCAAAGAATTGTAGCCTCGGTTTACAGATTTTTATGTTGAAATACTGCGTTCATTAGGATTCTAAATGTTGCATCTTCCAGCTGCTTGATTATTTGGTCTGAAATTGAATTTAATTAGAAAAGTAGTGTCTGTTAAAGTCATTAAATGTTATTAGAATTTATTCGTTGCATTTCAGAACTTGAAATCTAACCATACTTACATTTTCTACTATGAATTATCATTTTGCATTAGGTTATTTATTTTTGTACAAGGTATGTCGCTTTTCAGAACTTGATTTCTTGGTTTAGATTAACATCTTAGGTATTCTTCCAAAATTAATTTCTAGTCTAAAGTCTAGTTTCTTTACTGTAATTAAGAAGAACGATCGAGCAATGAGGACCCATATACCGGTAAGGATATCGACATCTGTGATACGTTAGACTCCTATAAATGTTTTATACATCAGAGTAGAGTTAAGGAAGTCTATCATGTGAGGAATCTAACCAGAATTTGTGCTGTGTACTGGTATGTAAATATTGTCCAATATGTTTCAAATTTTTGTAATCAAGTTTCATATATTTGGATTATCACAGAAACTTCGTCCTTTCATTGAAAATGTTGCCAAACGGGTTCAAACTGTGCGAACGGACTGGATGTAGTAGCAACCTTTTACAGTCTTTTTACGAACTTCATGGACGGGCTAGGACGCAAGGGTGCTCCAGAACTTCGAGCCTGCTCAAATTTTTCTGGTGGACATCCCGTTCTGCAATTAGACAGGAGTAAGAACGAACTTAAAATAAAATTAACGTACTACAAACGAAATTGCCGTACTTGGATCCTACTAGGGACGTGTTACAACGTGGTGCAGTCGGGCATCAGTTGCAATTCATGTGCACACTGAGCAGTTCCGTTTGTAGCTCGTTCATCCCGTTCGCAGACAGACCCAACAAGACTGTTTATAAACAAACTAGCATCGTATTTTAGACATTACTTGGCCAAAGTTGCACGTTCTACCCTGACCACAGCCAGTTTTTTAGGACATGGTAGGACGTTTTGAGAACTACTTTGGTGTGACACAGGCTTAAGAATTTAAAGTTTTGATGCATCTGTTGAATGATCATTTGGAATGGCTTTTCGTCCTGTTTCATTCACTCACTCACCCATTTCATTAGTTATGGATAAATCATTGATAAGTCTTTCTGATGACAGAACAGTTCAGGATTATGATTAGGTTTGTTTATTTATGTTCAGGTAAAAATTAATACTTTTTAAATAACTTGATTATGTCACACATAGTTTTGAAGATAGCAAATAAATATCATTCCGAAGCATTTAGTATTCCATGAATGTCCTTGCCAAGTTCAATCAAATAGAAAAAAAACGCAGCAACCATGAACTCTAGTGATTTAATTTTTCTGATGACGAACAATATCAATTATATGTCACAAGATGTTAAGTTCAACAAAGCAGTTGAGCTGAAAACGCTACCAAACAAAACCTTTTTTATTCATATGTGCTATTATATTGAAAGATATCTTTCTCTTGAATGTCACAAGAAGCACCTAATTTGTTATACCTCCATGTCTGCGCTTCATGAAAGTCTTGTAGTGTAGTCTGAGCATAAATCTGGACGTACGCCACGTTATTGCTGTGACAGGAAGTGCTGTAAACTTTGATTTAGGCCCGGACTATCAATACAGCCCTTTCGTAAACGGTAGATCAGGGGGCCTATTCTCAAAACTTTCTTTGCGATCCTCGTAGCCTAAGAACGTGCGTAGCCATACTATCTAAATCTTTAAGATTCTTGTACGATGGTAAGAGCATTTTGAGAATAGGCCCCCCAGGTTATTATGAAACCTGTATGTAATCTATATTGTATACATATTCTTGTATGATATATAAATATATGTTAATGTTGTAGATATGAATAATGCTGTTTGTATATTTATCTTTAGTCAAAGCTTTATTCTGCAAATTCTGATGCTTGCAGACCATGCGCATTATTGTACATAGTCTATGTCATTGGAGATCTGATCCAATGTTTGCCAGTGAATATCTGTACATATGTTGTCAGTTACAAAAGGTACGTTGAAATGTACATCAAAATGCACATGCATGTTTCATTGACAGTTTATGCATGCTTAAATGACAGTTATTGTATATTTCATTCTGCGATGCAATTTTCTGTATTATTCAAAAGCTCCCAATTTGATCAAGTTGAATATTCCTTAATTTTCATTGTTGAAACTTGAAAGCTGTAAAATGTTATTTTTTTATGGTTTTGAATATTAAATCACTTGGAACCTGAAATTCTAATTTGATAAATGGTAATTGTTATGCATTGTCTGCATATCCCTATATCTTCTACCATGGAGTCGTTGTTAGTTTGATGTTAAGTTTTTATGTTTTGAAATGAAATTTCATCAGAAAAAGTTGTGCTAAATGTTACATGTTATTTTATAACACACCAAAAAGTACCGATTGTCATGACATATACATACATCTTCTCATAATAAGAGAAATATAGGAGGTAACCACGATAAACAAAATTATTATTATTGAATATTTGCGGCTATGCACATTTTATCGGTTTGCTTTAAATCTAAGTACTTACTAATTATTGTTAAATTAACCATCGCATATGGGTGAATTATTCTCGCCGCAATGTCAAACAATAATTAACTCACAGTAAAATCATCAATGTTGAAGTTTTTCCTGCCGATTCCGCCCCAGCTAGGGAGGATTTTGAATTGGACTTTTGAAATGCAAAACTATGCCACATATTCAGTTGTACAATGGATTAATCAAGTACTACAAGGACAAATACTCAGATTACCTTATCTTTCAATGTTTATGTTTTTGTTGATTCTATATAAATGTATAATGATATATATTTCAAGTTTCAATGGTAAATTTCGATGGTAAATTAATCAATAATATCTAATTTGTTCCTGATAAAATATGTCATTACGAATTGATTGGGGAGGGGTATGGAGAATTGTGAAAAAATTTAATTTGATTGATTTCTGGATGTTGTGATTAGTTGTAGAGAAAATAGTGTGCATATTCCATAGAGCTATTTTTGCTGTCTTCCATAATTTGTCTTCTGGGTTGTTTTTTATATTTGCATATGCAGTATTAGAATAGGTACGTTGTTATGATTTAAGGTTTGCTACTTTGGTGGGGTTTCTTTACAAGAATTATTTTGTTTAGAGAATGTTCTAATATTAGCACATGGTATCTGTCAAACTGTGATTATTTTGGCGGATCCTAACAATCAGCAAATTGCTCAAAAAAATGTCCATGGCTATTTTCGTTAAGTTTTATAATGGCTGACTCTGGGATTTTAAAATACTGGTGATATTTTCCTACACGAGGCCTTCTTGCACAAAGTATACACTTTTACACTGTTGCACTATTTTCAATAAATACACAATATCTCGCTTATTTCTACCTACCAAGTTTCAATTTGAATTTTAGTTTCATTTTTACATTTGAGGCAGCTACATGCATAATCGTAAACAAATGACTTCTATTCAAAATAATAACATCAAAGTGTGTTATAAAACATTGACAAATATTAATCTTTCTCGCCGCATTTGAGTAAAATATTCTTGCAGCAATATATAGCTTTAAATCAATCAATGTTAAATACTTTGTCTATCCAGCATTGTGTAGTAGAACTCTTTACCTGATACCAGTCACCACTATATATGTGCTTGATGAAGTCATTGTGTTTGGCCAGTATGTTAACGACCAGTATTCTATTAACACTCTCCCTGCTGGATTAGGCACAGACACTGCTCTTTTGGGCATCTCGGGTTGCCTGCAGCATTGAGCGAGTTAACGCGTCATCAGTACTCGGCTATCTTTCACTACAATAGCACGAAGCTATGCTTATACAATTACAGTGTTAAAGGATTTGAAAATGCAAATTTTTGTTTTAAATCAATTCAAATATGTATTTGTAAATCAAATTACTTTACTTCATACTTTACTCTTTACTTTATACTTTACTCTACTCAAGACACAGACTGGGTTCTTTTTCATACGCTACATTTCTGTCCTTATTTAAAGACATATGTGCACTAGGATTGTGTTTTAGAGGATGAACTAGGAGATACTGTAATACATTTATTAATAAATATATATATTAGCTTTTGTATGCAGTACATATATTGTTAATTGTAAAAATAACATATACTGGGTATGATATTTTCTCGGTGTTGACTAAATGAGATCAAGAAACTTCAAATATGATTACCGTATAGTGCATGCATCTATTAGCTGGGACCCACATTGCCGTTTTGGAATTAATGTAATAATTTTAATCTCTAAGAAATGTAATAGTGTCTATGTAGATTTCTGCCTTCATGTACTGTATATATGTCTGTATGCTACCGTATGTGATATTCACATACATGTATATTAAAATGACATGTTTCTATAGCAACATGTTACATGGGAATTCTAAATGATGTAGGCCTATGTATAGGTGTAAAGACAAGAATGGAAATATATGACATTTCTTTGAGCATTTCAGATTAGATTTTCTAACTTACAACCAACTTCATTCGTGATCAACATTCTCATGCTTATTACATTGTACTTATGGTATTGTAAAAAACAACGTGTATGCTCGTTATATTATTACAGTAGCCTATGTTTATATTTTTCTATTATTTGGAACTGTATTCTGAAATCTACCTGACATTATTGTGTACAGTTACTTCCCTTGTACGTTACTCTCCATTGTGATAAGATAAGAAAAGACCCTGTCATGTTGCTAATGACAGTCATGCTATATTCCATCATGTTATACATGACACTTTCTATGAGCTGCCAATGTCATGTTGTCACTGATAGAAACTGACACAGTATACAAACATCATCATTAAAAACTTCATAATGAATTTGCGTTCTTGTTTTCTTGGACTTCATGAAGGTACGGTATGGTCTTACTTGTGTAACACACGATACTATTCCATGTTACCCGGTCCCTGCTGGATTAGACACCGCTCTTAAGGCGTCTCCGGTTCCCTTCCAGCAGGGAGAGGGTTAAATACAGTAGACCTTGCATAAAACGTACTCATTGGGACCAGCTATTTTGGTCCGTTATATGCAAAGTCCGATACATATGCCGTAATTAGTATTATAGACGGGACCGGGACTTCAGATTCAGTCCGTTATAGGGAAGTGTCCGGTCAATGCTAGGTCTACTGTATATAGTACTCGTAGGGAAACGTACAATCTGAAGGCCCCGAGATTACGAAACGTTTCTAAGTACGATCTCATACTCAACTCGGAATGTTCTTCATAAAACGTCATAATACTTGCGTTGAGCACAAAAACGTACTCAGAAAAGTTTCGTAATCTCGGGGCCTGGCGTTTACGGAGCGAGTCATGTCATATATATCTGTTTGAGCGTTAGTTACGGATCATATCTTAATGAGATTGGGAAACTTAGTAGCTGTATTTCAGCAATCTAAATAGCGGGAGGTGAACAATATTAGTTTTTAGTTACGATGATACTCGCTCGTTATGATCTAATTTGAATGGCATTGCCACTGAGTGCATTTCTCTACTTTAAGAGGACACTATAAAATGGCAGGTCTTCAGAAATTGGCACCGCCTACATAACAGGCATTGTTGACAATCGGTCACGAACATTACAATTAAATTGACATTATGTCATTTCGATGGCGTGATGTCAGGATTAAATGGTTATAGCCTACTTCTACTCACACAAACCACATTTTGCGAGCTGCCATTTCCAAGGGATTATATATAAATGTGTCTATGCATTCTGGACCCCCACATTCTAAAAGAACTTCCGGTACCTGTGCCGTTCGCGTATCACTATGATATCGAAGTCCAAAACGCAAAACTGCTTGATAGTTCATAATTACCTAACGGAAATGGTCTCTCTGGACACCTGGGAGATGCATGGTATCATATGAACAAATTAATAGAGAATGTATTTACAGCTTGTCCGAGTACGAAATATACATTTTGACTTTTACGTACTAAATCTGGATCGATCCCGTTTCATCCAATTATCCAATTACCGGTAGTAGGTTTACGAAAAGGAAGTGGTGTTAGTATATAATTGATAGAAAACTATGATACACGTTCCATCTGGTGTCAACTATGGGGGGACGAGCTCGGGAACTGCCTATCGTATATTATGATTAGTTGACGCTTCGGAAGTATCACTGGGATGACCGAATTGTACATTATATATCGGAACGAAACGATAATAGCCCGAATATTGCCGATTGTTGCGCACGACTCTTATCCCATTTAGTCCCGGTTCGAATACCAGAATTGTTATTACAATTTTAAAGTACAATGTTAGAACTATGTACACACATCCTCGAGACCTAAAATTGCTTTCATACGTTAAAGTATAATATTGTATGTTTAGGAAGCACCAGGCCTGGGTTTTCGACGATGGCGCACTGCATATAACATGTATGTCACGACTGAACTGCAAAGCATGCAGTAGACCTAGGGCTAAATGAGGCCATACGCCATTGTAGAAAAGTGGACAAAGTATTAAAATGAGGTGCTACTATTGAAACTCCTTACCTCCTTCATGCGACTCCAGTCCGTCACATTATTCACAATATAATGCTGCTACAAGTATGAAGCCACTTCGTTAGCATAGAATAGCTGTTCGCATCAGATATGTGAATATAAGTTGGATATACGAGTGTCAATTTCAAGATGCCATTGTGCGCACAATGAGCAGTGGCTGTAGAAAATATATCTTTTTTACTAAATCCCATTATCCGCTTAGAATTAGGCCCACATTGTTGTAATATTACCCATTTTATCAATTTACCCTCCATTGAAACGACGACTCGATGAATATGTTTTATTTAAGACTATAGGCTAGATACCCTGATCAGGAATGCCAGCTGCCTGTATTTTCCAGTGATCCCACTCTTTCCTATGATGAGTCATGACGTTGTTAATGTCCAGCTGCACCCCTGTCAACATAGTGTCCACATTCCCTACTTGCCATCGGACAGTCATGTCATACATCTGAACAATTGTCTGAGTATCCATTCAATTCATATTAGTGTTCTGCTCAGGTTTCTTTCGATCACTGATCCTTGGAATGTACATTACAATTTTCTGACACCTGTTGATCTGGTTTAGAAACAATCCTTTGTCGGAGAGCAGGATTGTATATCAATCCGACACCGCCATCTGTCATTAGTTCATTTTGTTACAAATTCGGGTCCATTCCAACAGTCAAAAAGAATAAAAAGACGTTCTCAAATTTCTGAAAGACCACTTTTCTGGTATGACATAAGGGTACTGATCCAACTACTATATATGAGTCATTCTTAAAAAAATGCCACTTTTTCTGTCCTAGTCCTATACAATTGTTGAAATAAAAAATGTTGAGATGAAATGTGTCATTTTCACATATTCACATGTCAAAAGTATAATACAATACCTTCTTGTTCAACCACGTTAATCTTCAAGAGATATAATTCCTGAGTATTACGTCACAGGTGAACACTTGATATTATTCACATGTACATTTGAACTTTTACTTAAAAGTGAGTAAACCTGTCAAATATCACATGATCAACAAAATTATATGATGTAATACGCAGGAATTATCATGTTTGAAGTTGAATAATAACTAAAGACTTCTAATATTAAATCATGATCATTGATCAGAAATAGTGAGACAACCTATTTTATTGAGGTTTTAAGAAACTAGATTAGTCACCAGCATGCATTTCAGCAAATGGTGAAGCTGGTACACGCATTCCGGGCGTTCAGTGACGTCCACGTAATTTCCTGTTATATTTAGTAGGCAACAGCATGGCTCTCGCCCATCCTCTGCTTCACAGAATGATCCGCTCATTGTATTGAAGGTACTGAAATTAGACACACTCCCTTCATTACCACCCTGACTATGTACTGTATATGCGACCATTTACGCCCGGACTATGTGTGTTATGTGCGACCCTTTGCGCCCCAACTATGTATGTTATGTGCGACCCTTTGCGCCCATCAGAGGCCTGTTCAGGAGGGCGTGAACACGCGAGTACACGCGTGAAAGCTCCTTAGCAACATTCATCCTTCACATGTGACATCACGCGATACCTCGCGTAAACTCGCCCTCCTGAACAGGCCTCAGGTGTGTGTGTAGATGTTCCATACACGTGTGACACCAGTGCACTTTCCAACCATTGGACGTCAATCTGCTGTCAAAACTGCAATGCTCTGCTCTAATCTAGCTGACAGTCCTGATTTTCTAAAAGTCACTGCTCAAATAACACCCCACTTTCCTATCCTGCTAACAGGCAACCTCTGCGCTACATAGATTAGACAGATGCGCCATCTCGTTATATCACGTCACACAGGAGCCGTTTCTGTACATGTCCTGCCCTGTCTTGTCCTTTCATGACCTATCCTTCCCTGCTGTGTCCTGCCACGCAATGTCCTGTCATGTCCTTCACTTCCATGTCCTCTTCTATCCTGCCAGGACACGTCCTCTCCCGTCCTGTCATTTCGTCTTCGTAGGTGACGTTTACAGCAACGATGATGAATTTAAATATTGCATGTTTCGAATGAGGCAGTGTTCATGCGATGTGACATTTTCATCCAGGACGTCTTTATTTTGTCTCATTTGATGAACAACCCTGCAACCAGAATTTCAGAATTTCAAACTTAATTATATATTCCCCACTAAAACAATATTTTCACGCGTCTCATTTAATAACAACGAACTGGTACTTATCAATGGATTTCCTTTTGCTTGAAATGCTGACTACGTTAGTTGTCAAAATGTCAAAATAATAAGATACCATACTAAAACCTTGTACACGTATTACTTTAGCGTTAAATAATGATTACTACCATTTACCGTATTATCGATTTACTTGTATTATTTGCTGCATGGTTCTTTAAGAATTATCTACAATGATTACATTATATTTGAGCAGAATAGGAATAAATCCATCATAAAGCATATAGTTATAGAGCAGAGGTGTGTCATGCTCTACTAGAGAACCCTGACTACTCAAAACAGTCAAAGTTACGTGATGCGGTAAAAGCACGAGTGTATAAATGTATGCAGAATTGTAATGAATGCAAATGTAAAATACTTCAATTCTAATTTGTCTTAAACATTTAAATTTTATTTTAAATTAAAATTTTTAATTATTATTTTGTTAGATTTTGATGTGTGCTTACGGTAACCATTTTGGTTATGCTACTCCATAATTAAACTTTCCTCTGCAAACGTCTATAACGATGTTGTTACACATAGGGTCGCTTCGGGAACATGGCTACCGAGTCTGAA
>JAUTBR010213065.1:0-13728 GCA_032361205.1 Pseudorimula midatlantica | reverse complement strand
TCTTCACGTTGGAATTTGGCTCAAAGGGTGTTGACGGAACTATTTACAGTGATTAGTAATTAGTATAACGCATTGGGACATGTACATGTACATGCTAATCTAAAGAACTGTGAACATAATTATAGTATGGTTAACGGGATATAGTACAATATGCATATAGTATAACATCGGCATGCGCATCCATCTAAACCTATTCTAGTATATAGTGCAATTGTTTGTATGGACATGACACTACATTAATTCCTTATTAATCTAGTCCTCAAGTGTGTTCTCGCTCATTCGCAACGCCTAAACGAACCAACACATGATGATACTCGATCTAACCAAACGTTATCATTCATAGTAATTATAAATCTGAATAAATCTGTCTTATTCTGCATCTTGACATTTTTGAAAGTGTTATGATGTATCTATAATTGCATATCATATAAACGGTCATGTATTTTACCAAAGTTTTAATTAGTAATTAAATTATAAACGGTGTGGTTTTCTGATGTAATTTATTCCTACGATCAAGTCTAAACATATTATTACATTTTCAGAGCCACTGTATGTACGATAGCTTGGTGATACTAATGAACAAGGACACACCCATTATATTGTATTTACTAATATATTATGTATTAATTTCCAGCTAGTAAATCAATGTTGTCTGGACACATCCAATAAGATATCTTCAAACTAGTATGTCATAGTATATATGTATGCATACAGTATACTTGTGCTAGACAGTATAACAACCTAGTATAGTGCCTTCAACTTTGTTATAATTGTGTAAATACATATCAGTGTTCGAAATACATGAAAACAATGAGGGGGTCATTCTCCATAGGCCCAATGTTAAAGGTGGTAAAATCTGCAATTTTCAGAGGGTCACACAGATACCTTTAATATTGCAGATTTTCAAATGACCCCCGGTCCCCCTATTAATTCGAACACTGCATAATACACATTTTCTTTAAACAATATTTATTGGAAACATTTCCTGGATCCATGAACAGCCAACTTAATGGTTATCTGAACATGTCTCCTGGAAGTGTGCACATAGCCTGCATGTGAACAGGGAGCTAGGCGGGGTGTACATAATCCTTTCATCCTCTAACAGATTGAAACCACATGTTAAGTACTTTGTGGTGGATTTCTGCTCAGTTTACCTGAAAGCTCTACCACTATAAAGAAGTGATAGGCATTGGTGTGGCTTATAAGCGATCTCTGGCTAGGTTGGCCGGTCTTGGTGCTGCCGCTGATTATAATACCACGGTTAATCTTCATGAGTATCATGTATACTGCATGTACATGTAAACGTATATTTCCCTGGTTAAGTGTGTATAATATATCTACAGTATATACCATTGTTCTTTAATTGTATCTAGTAATTATCTTAGAACGGCTTATATATGTTATATTCTGTATATGACTATGTATTTTTAGTGTGTATATAATATATTATATAAACATAGGGATAGACGTTCTTCTTCTTCTTCTTCTTATTCGGATCGCGAATCAATCGGATATCTGAATTACTCGTGAGTTGATAATGAAGAGTTAGGTCACTTCGTAAACAAGACCGGAAATACGGTTATTAAGTAGTAAGATTTATCAATCGAAATATATTGTACATCCCGGTTCCCAGGAGTTACGATCCACTTCTATCCATTACAGTAGCATAGCGTTTAGAAGTGCATCGTAACCACTGGGTTATGTGTAATGTGTATTTATTGATAAATTGTTATTTAAAAAACACAAACGGCAACACAATCTGTTAAGCTGAAATCTAACAAACATTGTGTGTTATATTAAATGGAAGTAACAAATTCGTGTTTTATTAGGTGATGGAGATATCGCAGACTGGTATTGTTCGCAGTATGTAATCTCCTAATGGATTGTTAATGCAATACGAGGACTTCATAAGCGACACATTGTGTAGAGAGGTTCAATATACTAGTATGTGATGTACACTACTCACACGTATAAGGATGACAATAGTGGGATTATATGTCATAGCATGAACGATTACGTAGAGAGAGAGAACGAGAGAGAGAGAGGGGCAGAGATGTGTGGAGAGAGAGAGATGGAGAGATACTTTGAGAGGGACACTGAGAGCTAGAGGTGGTGAGAGAGAGATGGAGAGAGAGACTGAGACAGAGATAGATGGAGAGAGAGAGACTGAGACAGAGAGAGATGGAGAGAGAGACTGAGACAGAGAGAGATGGAGAGAGAGAGAGAGACAGAGATGGAGAGAGAGACTGAGACACTGAGATAGGGGTGGTGAGAGAGACTGAGACAGAGAGAGATGGAGAGATAGACTGAGAGAAAGGGGTGAGAGACATTGAGAGAGACACAGAGATAGAGGTGGTGTGAGATAGATGGAGAGAGAGACACTGAGAGAGATAGAGGTGGTGTTGGAGGGACGGGGAGAGAGAAAGTGGTGGAGCGATACTGAAAGAGAAGAGAGAGAGAGAGAGAATAAAAAACCCAGACAGACTGAGAGAGACTATAGTCTACTACCATTTTCAGCAATAATATATCCTACTGAAATGTTAAATTTCTATACCGTAATACGTAGAATGTATTTACATTATATAGTACCCATTTACAAGCTGCGGTATCAGTAACAGTGATATTAATTATTCGTAATACTTCCAGAGCATTGCGAAACATAAGAAATGCAATTTTCCAATTCTCTGTCTATAGGCTATTTCCATTACAAGACCTGCCACACCGCAGGCTGCTAATTAACACTAGAATTTTAATGTATTAAACTTCAATGTTTATGTAGTGGCTCTTGATATATACCGAAAGCACCAATGAAGCCAACGTAGATTTTCTGACATCTCAATTATTCGACATGGCTGCAGGGTGTTGAGTAAAAAAGCAAAATAAACATGTTGCCCAATACAATACGTTCAGATCTATAGACAGAAACCTGTCATTATGACAAAGAGACAATATGCCGTGATTGAGTGGTCTTTGTTAATCGTAGAACGGTTATAGACTGCGCATATCTAAGTTACAGTTTAGTGTATGCGATGTCTTGTATGTGTGTACACTTAGCCTACATTAGACATTAATAAGATATGTATATATGACGTTCTTTACCGGAAGTGTGGTCAGTAGTGTTTTAAATTCTTCCCGATAATATGAGCCTTTCATATATCGCTATATATCGGTATAATGTGATACGTTATACTAGAGAGGTTTCACAACAGTACGGTTTGGTCATCAGTTTGTACGGAGTACGTGACGTCAGAAACTTGCTCGACGAGTAGTTTCCCGTTTCTGAGAAACTGGAAACTACACGTCTGGTGATAGTGAGTCTCTGACGTAACATACTACACAAACTGATGACCTAACAGTATCCGTAATGGTAACCGTAGTGTTGCGAAACCTCTCTATTGCATCAAGTCCACGCCCTATATAAAGCATCATATCCCATCTCTACATTATTACCAGGGCCAAGGGAACGGATATCCATATGCTTTATAAACGACAGCATGAAAATAGTGAGAAAAAGCAAAATAAAAATAAAAACAAATACAAAATAATTTACGCTAATATAATGTGACTGCTTAATCTCACACGTCATTGATAATTCACGTGTTGTAGATTATCTACCGTTCCATCCATACTTTTTTTGCGTTTGACGTGGTCCTACACAGCTCCTGTCCTAACGAATGGTGTGACTCTCAGGTGTGACATCGCTAGGCGAATGTTTCATACATTTGCAATTGATACCAAGTGACGGACACGGATATCAGCAGCGTAAATAGTACACGTATATATCTGGGGGAAACAATCTCTAATTTCGCCATTGATGCCTCCTAAACACGACCGATCGTAATGCGACCCGTCAGTGCAGCGTGACTCTATGCTTAATTATTGTTACTTTTCGCTAGAAACCATCTGACATCTGGGGAACAACTTTTGTGGTGGTGAATACTAGTCCAATATCTCTCTCTCTCTCTTTCTGTGTTAATCTCTCTCTCTCTTCCTCTCTCTCCCTCCCTCTCTCTCTCTCTCTCAATATACTGTTCTGTTGGCACTGTTATATAGTGACTTCTCTATTCTGTACAGTTGACATGCCAGATCATTAATTATATTGAATGTTCCTCCCAGAATTGTGTTCCCTGAAAGTGACCAACATCTCCTAATGCACTTCCCTTGCTACATTCGATACCATCAGTTTAAAGCAACTCTCCCTATGCCTTTCGTAATGATTTGCTTATAAATGGATCTATCGATTATCGTTTCGCATGGCATGCCGTTTATGTTACTTCTGTGTTGTAACACCGATCTCCTATTTACCGACAATTCACATATTTTATTTAGAATCAGTGACAGTATGATTTCAGACAAGTCCCATAAACGCGGTGTTATGCTCCTGAACCAACTGCTGAACAATACACCTTGTCAATGTTTCTGTTGTAATCATGCCGCCACCACTTGGTCCACCTTAATTTGATAGATCCACGCCCAGCAAAGAACGAAATAGGAAACGACAGTGCGTTCACAGTTTCGTGGCGGAATTGTCAATATAGTACTGTTTAGATTATAAACGTATGACCAGACAAACTATATGAATTACGGAACATCTAATTTGGTTTTGTGATGGTGGGATATCCCGTGGGAATAACGCTGCTTCCTCGCAGTAACAAAACATAGCAGAATAGAGTCTATTCTCATAAATCACACCATGTGATATAATTAGAAAACAATGAAACAAATTCAGGGACGCGCTCCTCTAGTATTCATCGCAGAATTGTATCGGAATCATTGGTCATAATCTGCCGAAAACAGTTCACGTATCAACTGTCGGTTCCCTCCGTTTTCCAATTTCGATATTTTTTTATTTATGGGAAATTAATGAGTGTCGTGTTCTGATAGTAGAGACAGCGTAATCATAGTGGGAAGGATTGTCGACGTGAGCTCTCTATACAGTTAATGTTCTCGTTCGCCGAGTAACCTCGAGTCGTCGCTTGCATCCGCGTGTTCAAGAGAGCCCGGCTACTCTGGGAACATAAGCTTCAGTGATTAAGGAACATTTTCGATGAAAGCTAATGAAGTTGTTGCATAGGTCCGGCAGCTACGAAACTATGATATATTCAAACGTATTTCACACCAAGTCTGGCTGACGACGCACCGTCTAGAGAGATATTTGCTGCATCCCGACCAACCAGAAAATTACAAAACTCGCCGCTGGAAAACAAAAGGCGCGGCAGTCTCGATCCATTCCCTTATGCCATTTTGTCTTGTGTTTCAGGCAACTCTCTCCTCCTGACGGCGATCACAGGGCTCTCATCATCCGAGAGTGCTCCGCGATTGGGGGAGGTGATATTACCACCAGTAGCTGAAGCAACGCCAGGCTGTCAGAGCGAGCTCTGCTTCACTCGTATTGCCTCGCTCGTCAATGCATGGAGTTCCCGCCCGTTATTTGTCGCGAGATCCTCAGAGGTAAATCTACGGATATTGGCCAAGTCCCCGGATAGATAGAGAGGGCGAGAGAGAGAGAGAGAGAGAGCGTGTGTTTGTGTGTGTGCTCTTATTCGTACAATGTGTGTGTTTTCAGATAAGGGAAGTGCGGTGATTTTTCCGGACCAAAGATAACGTACATGTATCTGCTAATATGCCGTCTAGTTTCTGTGTCGCTGGTTACATAGTTTATATGTTTCATTGTCTTCTGGATTTACCGACGAAATATGTAGATACTCTGTGATATAGTGGTTGTACACTTCCTGATCTTCCAGATGGATTTTTCAATTGTCAAGGGTGAGAATGAATTTTCCTTATTTTTTCGTTTGTAGACCTTTAACTCAATAAGAAACTCATATGTATATGTTATCTATGTACAATGCATATGCAATTGAACTGCAGGCATTTTTATTTTTACATTGTTGACTATTTTCAAATTTAATTGCACGATTAATAGTTTTTTTAAATGTACGTGTGCAATTTATTTAAGCTATGTGTATGTACAATGAACAACAACAGAACGTTTATAAATGTGTTAATAATTAAACATCCTATTGTCTTGCGCAAAACGCAACCAGCGAACTTTCTATACAATGATTTTATTTATAAGTGCCCTTCATATTGTTCCCGTTCAAAATATACATGTTACAGCGGAGGTATTACTGGTATACTTATTCGTGTTAATAATGGTTGTCACCCCAACAATATTTGCTGATACAATCATGTTATAGACACGCAACCGTGTCATAATTAGTTCCCTTCTATACAGACATGAAGCGTGTTTTGTAGGATTGGAATCAACGCTACCAGTGGGTACAAAGTTGGTTTAAGTAAATATGTATTCCTGGTGCATGTAAATAACATGATAAAATGGAATGGTGGCTAACATGATCAACTGGCATGGGGGCTAACATGATACAAATGTGGGGTATTTTGAAAATATGGATTACCCAGTATATCAGAAGTGTGCTAAACATATTGTATATACTGTTCACATTTCCGGGGACCTAGTATACTTGAATCTCGAGAGGTATACATGTAATATAAACTGACTTAGAAGGGTGGCAATCATGGTATATTACGTTACTATTCACAATTTAAAGCGTACGGGTGACTACATTGCTATGCCGACTGTTGATAGCAATCATGACGTGCATAATGCACCGTACAAATCAGGTTTGATCCTGTGTTTTATTGTTGAATACGTGATGAAAACGTGTAAATGATGCAGCTATTTACCATGTCGTGCCTTTTGATCGTTGGCTCTTTTTAATCATTGGATTCTTTTTTGTATTAATCTAACGTGTTCGAAATGTGGTAGATAATATCGCAGCAACAACACTTCACATGGAACGTATCATTAAATATTGATTTTGATGTGCCCTATTGAAGATGAAAGTGGTTTCCAATTGCAGTACGGGAACACGTAAAAGAAATTCACCAAAGGGCATGAACAGCACGGCGTTCTTTCTACCGCAGTTCGAAAAAGATAATATTATCGGTATACATGTCAAAATATTAATTCTTTTAAAAAACAAATCTGGATTTTGTTATTCGGGAACTTATTAAACGATGACTTTGAAAAGAAAAATGGTCTCATCTGCTTAAACTAGAATGAGGGTTTTATCAAAATTAATTATATACGTGTTGTTAGGTTGTTGGACGAGTGCGGACTGGAATAGAGCACCGGTCTAATGCATTAGTTGCATTGCTTGGTTCATTGTTAATTAATTGAAGATCGGCTGCTGATTGTGTTTCATCATGTGTGCTTAATACTATTGCATGTTATTCCCTTATTGACTTTCGACTGGTTATGCAACTGGTTGACTTTACTATTTATGTAGTTTTACACACTGAACGTTTGAGAATGCTTGATTAATGTACGTTGTATGTATTATTAAAGTAAAAAGAAAAATTAATTATAGTAAGTAGCATAATGATTAATGTGTGATCGTCGCTGCAATTCTTATACGTTTACGTATACTATTTTTCTAATCCTAGTCTTAAACTCTGTACACCACTGAAGAATATTGTATAATGTATACCGGTATGCACAGGGCATTAGGGAATATGTTATGTGGTGATGAACATGGATGCAACAATGAAGAGTGTATATTTCTTAATGCATATATATGACTCACGTCTATGTTTCAGATTGCGTTCGTGACCACCACCAAAGCGTTCGGAAACCGTAGAAATATTCGACTTCTGGAACTGTCGCAAGTTTCGTGACGTCACAAGCCAACGACTCGTGGGTGTGCAAGATTGCCGTGAATTAGTCAGAGCGATATTTTGAGAGTCTCTGAGATTGTAAACAGCGGTGTTCCCTGATATAAGTGAGAAAGTGCCATCAAGACCAATCCATTGGATCATAAACCTTAAATCCCGCTCCACGTTGTTTGACCAATGTTCTAGGATTTCTCATTTCCAGCGTGAGTGTATGTTCTGAATCGTATTACATCGGAAAGCTTCGCTCAAATTGAAACACGTTTGCTTGTTTCTTTTGTTCATTGAGGAAGGGAGTTGAAACCATGCGAACATCGCCTAATTTCTGTCGGATTCAGTCAACTGTTGCACGCGCTGCGGCGGAGAGGTAACAGAGGAAACGAGAGAGAGAGAGAGAGAAAGAGAGTGCGTGTGTGTACGATAGAGAGATCCTGTGCCGCGATCAATTTTGTGCATATGATGTGATACCGTTCGTGAGTACCACCAGTGAGGTATTAAATATCTCATTTCTTTCCTGTCATCGCCAGTGGACCTCTATGCAGAGCATTTACCCAAAGCTTTGAGAAACTAAGATATCTCGCCCAGAGATCACGTGTCGCGAGAGTGCACCGATGTCAGACGCGGGAACCCCACCCCCTGTTCCAGTGGGATATCTGCAACTCCGTCGCCTCTCAACTCGCCAGCATGGTGTAGCCGAGATATGATCGACAATAACTCGGTCCATTCCAGAATGGCCACGACAGAGATCACCCCCTTCAACATGACCGGAAGTCCAGATCATGCGCATCCGCCGCTTGACCATGGGGTCCTGTACCTTCCTCGGATGTTCCCCGGACAGTTCTCTGTGCCAATAAACGGTTACATCTCTCCGGTCTTGGTATTTCTAACCATAATCAACAATACCCTCGTCTGTGTTGTCCTGCTGAAGCGGCATATGCGGTCGCCTACCAACGTACTGCTAGCGGCCATGGCAATCTCAGACATGCTCACGGGAGTGTTTCCGGTTCCCATATTTATATTCTTCTTTGGTACTGAACGCTTCAAAGATTACGTTCCTTACAACTGGTGCTACGCGTACAAATACCTCACAGAGTATATCCCCATAATATTCCACACGGCGTCGATATGGCTGACGATGGCACTCGCTATACAGCGGTACATATACGTGTGTCATTCTTTCAAGGCCAGGTCATGGTGCACGATTCCTAAAGTGATTCGAGGAACCGTGATAATATACGTCATAGCTATCATGAGTCAGTTGTGTAGATTTTTCGAAGAGCAATTTCAGCCGGTAGAGTTGCAGTCAAAGCTGCATCCAAACCAGACTGTCACGACATGCCGAATGAGTCTACAGCCGTGGGTTGAAAGCATCACTGACATCTACTTCAACCTTTACTTCTGGTTCAGGGTGATTTTTATCCACCTCGTTCCGTGTATATCTCTTGTGGTGATGAACGCTCTGTTGATTCACGCCATGCGAGTGGCGCAACTGAGACGAATGCAACTACTTCGACAGAACAAAAAGAGCGAGTCTAAGAAACTGAAAGACAGCAATTGCACGACTCTCATGCTTGTGGCGGTGGTCGGGCTCTTCCTGCTTGTGGAATTCCCCCTCGGGATCCTCATGATTCTCATGATAGTGTCCAACACGTTCGGGATTACTATCATTGGCCAGGAGACGATGACCATACTGTCGCTCATGTCCAATTTCTTCATTCTACTGAGTTACCCCCTAAACTTTTTTATTTACTGCGGGATGAGTAAGCAGTTTCGCGAGACGTTTAAACGCCTGTTCACGGGCGGACAGCCGCAATTGGATAGGGACTATTCTCAATATATGACGCTTCCTACCGAGAATGGAAAAACGGCTGTTACTACGGGAGACGAAACTGCCCTGTGAAATCTTGTAAAAAAAAAAAAGTATGACGAGATAAGGAGAATTCGGAAGTGAGTCGGAAACTGCCGATGGTATCCGAATGACATCAAATGGGATATTGTGATGTGTGTACACGAGGACGGTGATCAGAGCGGATACTTATAAAGTGCTTTAAGCTACATTCGGTGGTTATAGGACGTCGGTTTTTATTAATTGCCAAGGATAATTACTACTAACCTCGCTACGTTGAATTACAATGTATCGATGACTAAAGTGTATATCATGTGTATGATGTGTGCACTAACCAAGCTGCGGAAACAGAATGATATATTTACGTTTTGTATGCTTTCTGCCACTGTCGTTATATGCTTCAAAAGTGACTTATATATTGTACAGGTGTTAGTTTATTTTCCCGCTGCGGATCCAAGAGTCACTTCCGGTAATGGTAAAACATATATTATGTTGTGCAGAAATTATTTGATTTTCTATTTCAGCGCTGAGAGAGAGAGAAACAAATTCGTGCCAAGTCAAATAATCATGTTCATTATTCGTTCACATCGGCGGGACTATTAAAGCAATTCAACATGCTGAATTATCTCCCTTTGGTACAGCCTTGACCCCTCTGTACTCCCAAAGCGAGGCCAAATATGCTAATTTAGGTCATATTTGTCAGCATGGTGTATGATAGCTTTGAGATCCCGTAAGAAAATCAGTTACGAGGTGTATATAATAAACGACTGCTATACTATTAATGTTGATGTTACTATGAAGTTACTCTGATATTAAGTTCTAAGATATTTATTCTATTATATATACCTGTTATTATTAAGAAGTGTCTTTCTATGAAGTGGTGTATTTCATTGACAAATATATCAAAGTTATCTCTCTGCTTATGATCCGTGAATACCATTATCTTTCTGCGACATCGTGTTGTAAAATAAATTCTTTAAATGTTGTATTACATTCTTGTGTTATAATAGTATAAGCTATCTATATAGCGCAGAATTCTAGCTATACTAGGTTCCTCGCCGGCGCATACCATTAGCATGTATGATGAAAAGTATGATGAAAAGTATCAAAGGTACTCTGTCTTAAAGGTTTGTTGACATATTTCATGATCAAACGTATTTTCATGAAAGTATGTACATTTCGTTGATGTACAATATGTTGGACAACAAGCTACATGTCCGCGTGTTATACTTGTCCCATATCCGACATAATGCAATACGAGTTGACTGGCTAAGCCTAGGCCTACTCACGAAACGAGGAGATAATTTAAATCTCCTTCAATCTCGAGATAAACCAAAAGCAACAAACCATGATTGTATAGCTTTAATTTAAAATATATCAGCGTTTTAAATCGTATATACTAGTATATGATATTATAAAATGCCCGAAGTATTCAATTCCTTAATTTGCTATCTAGAGCAGCCCTGTCATGTCATGGAGGTATCCTCTGAAGGAGGGCTATAGGAGCTGCAAGTGAGTCATGTCTATTTTTAGAATTTGGGAGAATATCACATAAAACTAGGACTTCCGGTGATAGTCAAACAGAAGTCTAGGTCTTCGGTTGACTAAAACTCCGGAGAAAATCTAATACGACGTTACAAAAGATCGTATCCTTAAATTTCTGTTTGATTCAGAGATGAATTATGTTGTTCAGCATGGTTCACGGGTAATAAATCGGGATGTAACGTATTGTACGTAAAAAAGACAACAGCCGTGCACATTTCACACACACGCTTATCACCAACATCAGTAAATTGGGTGCGTCTAAAAATAGAATTCGCTCCACTTGCAGCCCCTATACAATTTAAAGCGTTCATAAGAGTTTCATGGGACACACGAGAGTTATAGTAAAGGCCCGTTTACACTATCAACATTTCGACAACATTTCGGCAACATTTCGGCAACATTTGTAATTCGACACCGTTATATCCCAAATGTTTCCCAAATGTTGATAGTGTAGACGGGACAAAATGTTCGGCAACATGTATCGCGACATGTATCGCAACATGTATCCCAACATGCTGCCGAGATGTTTATAGTGTAGACGGGTCCTAATTTCATGTATCGAAACATGTGTCCCAACATGTTGCCGAAATGTTGGTGGTGTAGACGCAGCTTAATGGATACCAGGACCTGAGATTAATACGAACATTTTTTTTTCTTTAGTACGACTTCACTCTCAACTCCATATACAAACCATATACAAATTTGAGGTTGAGCACTGAGTGTGAAATTCTACTCGAAAATGTTCGTAATCTCTAGTCAAGTTGTTCATGAAGTCGTACCCTGCATGAGCTCTCCGGGACAAAACGCAATGGGATATACGATTATTTGGAGGTCCATTTTTGGCGGAAGAGGTTTTGATGAATAGCTATTACGGTAATAGAATTAAAATGTCAACCAATCAGAGAGCTCCTCAAGTTTAAATCCAAAACCGGACATAGTTACAATACGGTAAATTAATTGGTAGCATGTGTAACAAAACTTTTATTTAACTAAATGTAATTTAAAACTAAATGTAATGATTACACGCATGCCTACCATACCGGTATTGTATTTGTGCGAAGCTCAATATGTTGACATATTTGTGAAAAAAAAGTTCCTGAACAATTCTTGGTGATTTTATAACATTCATGAGGTCCTATGACTTATGTATATATGGTAATCATTACATCATTACGACATCGAGAGAGAAAGCGGGTATTATACTCTCACGAATTAATAATAACATCACGGATTTCTAAAACAATACGAATTATTCACGAACTTGTTTAAAAGATTATGTAAATATATAATAGACCTTCACATTTTACGCATGTAATACTTACATTTGTTTAACAAGACGATATGTTGCATGCTACCAATTTGGCGTAATGCTACTGTATAAATACGTATACGTTTCTTCTATCGAAACTAAGAGGCGCGCTCTGATTGGTGTTTTAATTCTATTAATATATATATACAAATTGGCCTTTCCAATGAAATTACTGTTAATTTGAAATTGTGAAAGTACAATTCTACATCATTTCTGCTCAGATTTAACTTGTATTGTCTATTCTATGTACATAAGAATGCAATATATGACACCGGAAGCGTTTAAGTTCCATCCATAAAAGATAACTAGCATTCGACCATTTCCGCCATAATGTCAACCTTCCTATTAGGTCCGTGCGCGTAGCTGTAGATGCTTGATTGATCCGAATGATATCCGATGGTATTTGACGGCTGGTAAGTAATAAGTAGCCACAATGGTAATAGGGTCTCAATGATGATCATGAGGTTACCGTAGCATATGTTGGGCCATGAAACATTTGAGTAAGATTTCATGCTCAGCTCAATGTTTTGTTCACAAATCCCCATTCAAAAGTGTACTTGAGCATGAAATCATAATCAATAATATTTCATAACCTCATCATTCGAAAATATACGCAACCAACTATTATACACATTATATTATATATGTTTGTATAGTACGCTGTGTCTACCTTCTATAGTACATGCGGCATGCGTAATAACTTATTTTATTTAAGACGTTCATTCATTCGCATGCTTCGCAATTCCCTGTGCACTTGGTAGTAATGCCATGTGCGATAGCACTTCACAGCGGAGATCTACAATAGAAATAACCGTCGGTCAAATAACCGGAGACATTACTCTACGTCCGATTTCGCGGACAGGCCTTAATTGGGATAGATTGATAAGGAGAAGCTTCCCAAATCTGTCGATGGCAATTTAGCGGCCGTCATTGGGTAACTCAGATCGTAAGATCTGATGAATCCCATTTTTAGGCGGTGTCTGGAACAGTGCATCTACAGAGAACTATAATTATGAAGCGTATACTTTCTCTCACGTACGGCGATTACATGATTACAACACTTGTATGTTCACGATAAATCATAGACCTGGATGCTAGGACATATTTTTGCACGGGATTTTTTATGTTCCATTTTTCTTTTTCCACTGGTCAAACCAATTATTATTATTATTATTAGTAGTAGTAGTAGTAGTAGTAGTAGTAGTAGTAGTAGTAGTAGTATTTTCTTTTTCCACTGGTCAAACCATGCGAAAAACTATTATTATTATTATTATTAATATTATTATTATTATTATTATTATTATTATTATTATTATTATTATTATTATTATTA
>JAUTBR010212954.1:0-13740 GCA_032361205.1 Pseudorimula midatlantica | reverse complement strand
TATATATATGCACTAGCTGAATAAAAACGTTGTATACTTACCAATAGACTACAACTAGTATATAATTATGTTATTGTTTCCTTTTCATTATTGACATGTTATAAAATATGACAACCCTGAGTGTCATATCTCTGGCAATATTGTGTTCTCATGATGATTTTCTTACGATGTGTGTTACTGTTTCGATTGCATTTCATTTAGCATTTATTTAAGATTGTATAACAACTAAGCTGTTTATGCAGACATTATAATTGCGACAGCCGCGAAACTCGATGAGGATTTGGATAATGTTTTGTTGAAATTATGTAAATAGACAAGGAGCATTGTTTAGTCGAAGTTTTTCTCATTCGTTTCATATTGTATCGAAAGTAGCGTTTACTGAAAACGAATACTTCTGTGAACATTCGTATTACAAAACCAAAGCTATATTAACAGTGCTCAGAATAATTCCGGACATAATATAATCATATTTCATTATTTCTGGATGGAAATATGCATTCATAAATATTTATGAAAGCAAGTTAATATCCCGTTTTAGGTGTCCCTACTGTTAGCGCAGCAGTAGAGATATATCCATTTTGCTTATTCTAATAAGTACGGGTATTTTCCTCATTCCCCTGAGCATTAATATATTGTGTTTGATTGAAGACAAACGAGGGAAGCATTGCTTTGTACAAGATCACACCCAATTCCTGACCCAATTCCACCGCGCGGGATCCAGCGTCTCATAAAACAAACGCTATCAATCTATATATACCGCGCGTCCGGGAATCCCAATTCGGCGTACCCCTATCCCTGGCAGATTGCGACCTAAGGAGGGGATCAATAAGCATGCCCCTTGCCCAGCCTTTGGAGCCAGTGATCCCCACTATTATTGGCAGAACCCGCTAAATATAGAGCAAAATCTTTGCGAAAGTAAGATTACAAAGTACGTAAAATAGCGTGCAGGAACACAATGGAGACATTATGATAAACACCCGTCGAGTCCCTCGCCGCTGTCTTCCAGCTCCATATTGATCGATACTGTATATTGTGGCTAACGGTCCTTGTTTCTCGTCTATCTTTAGAGTCCAATCTGCGAGACTGCGTCAGACCTCACCGTGACGTCACAGCTCCTTCACGACCGACTTCTGACGCTGAGGCATATTAACCAACCGTAGAGTTCAGGCCGACAGAACCAATGAGGACGCTCGTCTCTACGGTTCCAATTACCAGGAATGTGCATTGAAAGCTGGTGACGTCAAGCACCGTGCTCTGTGACGTCACGCTCTCCCTAGATCTGACTTTACGATGATCTCGAAATATATACGAACTATGCAGCAACTCGCGTGGAGGAGCGAGGATTTCTGCAATCGTCGAGCAGGACAAATCGCTTTGGAGTTGCTTCAGTTGAGTGTTCGGTTTGTGCACACTGGCTTTACTTTATCTTCAAGAGAGGAACGACGAAGAGTCGACAGAATCATCGGCACCTTCATCAGTGGCACACACTGTGACAGACTCGCCGAACCAAGGTAAGCGGCATGTTTTGTGTGTACAAGTCTCGTGCACGTGTGTTCGCACCCGCTCAATACTGCCCGTAATGAGATCTGGCTAATTACTAGGCAAATGTTGACACTGTGTCGTCTGCTCCAGTTGTGAATACAAACGCCCGGTGTGGGGCCCAGGCGACAGGTGTTCCGGACTACCTCAGCAATGCAAAAACACTGTTTGATAAACTTACGTATATTGGCTCATTATAATCTATCTGAAGAGCCGGTGAAATTCTTAAACACGTTAATCAGACTATGTAAATATTTCAGTGTACACCAAACAAATGTACATAAACAAGTGCAAATCTTGTTTCAATGAATTACCATCCATGCAATGTACGGAAATGGTAAATAAATAAAGTTCAAATGCGGAAATCATGCATACTATTAATTAATAATATTGTTATTTAGTAGTATGCACCATGTTATGAAATATATTGACATATTTTTGTTGTTTATTGT
Organism: Pseudorimula midatlantica; assembly: GCA_032361205.1. NCBI lineage: Eukaryota > Metazoa > Mollusca > Gastropoda > Lepetellida > Lepetodrilidae > Pseudorimula > Pseudorimula midatlantica. The sequence continues at coordinate 11,749 of JAUTBR010212954.1, read as the reverse complement.
TTTGCAAAATTTAAAATAATTAATGAATAATTGAAATTCAGTTATAGTCAAGAAGTTGCCATGAGAACACACACACACATATATATATATGGAACATGCACCAAGTTCTTTGTACAAGCTGCTTCCCCGATGCATGTGTTCTGTGGGGTTTATTCTAACAGTGGGGGCATGACTAGAGGAAATTCTGACGATTCGTTGCTATCAAATATTATACGCACAGGGTGAAATGCAATACTTCTTGGAAAACAAACGGTTCCAAGACAGTGTTTTACTTGGGGGGCTTTTCCGCCATGTGTTCAAAGTAGTTCGGTGTGGGCCCAAATCCAAATAGTGCTAGATACTCGCATCTCGTGGCGTATTGATAATAATATATGATATTTGTAATTGTTAAAAAGGTTTCCCTCACATTAAAACTAATAACGAGGCAATTGGGAAGTGCAGCAGGGTTCAATGTGAATTATTCGTGTTTGTATGTATATGTGTGCACGATTAATATCTATGTTGTATACATGTGTATACACGTGTTGTTGCGTAATTGCATGCCTTTACTGATACTACCCCTGTATGCAAGTTGTATGCATACATTTCCCAAGAAGACTTCATAAGAAAATTCACACCTCCAAACCAAAACATTAAAATCCATAGTATGAGTAGAATATATACATATATGCATTTGAGTGTCCAGGCTAACAAAGCGTGCTGTAAACCGCAATTTATATATATCGAGCGTCAATGTGACTGACAGCAGTATATTAACATAGCGGACAGAAACAGGTAGAATCGCCGCGATGAAGGTTACAAGACTTGGAGTGAAAACCCAACGATCGATTTTTGTTCTTCTGATTTGATTTGGAGTAACTGCAAGCACGGCCAAACGAGTCTCCTGAATCCGTCGCGCCAGCCAACCTCTAGACGCCAAAACAAGCCTTGCTTACGACGAGCAGTTCAGGGGAGCTTATTCCAGCAAGCTCAACTGCCATTAACAGTGCCAGTTGAATACCAAGTTCTTATAGTATTGATGTGCTTACGCCCGTAAAGCTAAAACCACTTTGTGCAGCATGTCCTAAGTTTAGTCAAATTAGTGGAAAGCTTTATTATAGCAATCATGAATGTGTAAGATTATAGGAAATAATTGTTTTCATGGCTACGTTATTTTCGCGCCATTTGGATCTGAGGATATTCTTCTACCGCGTTCTTGGGTAATGCACGATAGTTTAGTATGTAATTAGTAGATAAGCTACACACTATTCTCAAATCTCACTACGATTGCACTCATAACATGTCAGGTTTCCCTGTGGTTTTTATTTTTAACGGCAACAAATGTATTTACGGATATTGAATCAAATTTAATGTACAATACGGTGAACACTTCTTGTGAAATTTACACTGCTAGATATATACCTGGTCACCATAGCAACGTAGTTTAAAAAATCATTCTATACACGTGATTACTTGAATTGCTTTCACGTATTTGTATTCATGGTACGTCACTGTCAGTGAATGGAGTTGATGTTATTCAAATATCAAAATATGTCGATTACATAAATACATACTAGTACGTCTTAAGCGCGTTTACGTATCGTATTCTTAGTACGACATATTGCAATTCGAAATCGACCCCAATGTTGCAAACTGATACAAACGCTGAGCCTAATAAGGAAATATTGTACAACTAGTAAGCGATATGTTCCTAGTAGTTGTAATATTACTTTTAAACATAATTATTATTGAACGTTGCCTGAACTGCCTATGCATACAGATGTTTGTGCGACTTCACCTCAGCAATATGCAATTTCACTCAATATTCGTAATATTGTTGCACATATAAGACATCTGTCGAGTCGGTAACAATACAAGCATAATGTGTGTAGATTCTATAAGCATTTGCTGCAATCGATAATAAAATAAGAGACTACTCCAGAAATCGATTAAGAAAATTTCTCGAGTTCTACCAGGCATGAAATATTAAACTATAAGCTGAAACCATTGCATTATTAATAGTTTATCTCTTCTGAAAGCTAGAATAACGTTAATTTTGAACGGTTATTCTATATGAATATTTTAATTATGTACGTATCGAATATATCTATACTACGGTATACATTATATACTATTCATACAAACTATCTAAACGGTCCCATAGTATGGGACAATACTCCGCAAGCATGTTGTTCTCGCATTAATATATTATTGAAATGGATATATTCAAGGGAAACTGTAATGGTCTTGTTATCTAAATATGGTTTCGTTTCATAATTTATGACATTGTCGTGGTTTCCCGTCTTTCTGACGCTAAATGCGTGTGGGTGTAGCAGAGACTGCTCTTAAGGAACTACAACTCAGCCGAGTTTTATCGGCTTGTGCTATCTACCTGTATAGTGCCTTATTGGAAGGTGAGGTTTACCTGGTCACACCGTCTGAGTCCTGACAGGTAGCGAAACTGCTCTAAAATCCACATCGAAGGCCTAAGGAGTACGCAGGAAGTAAGTCGTTTGTCGTGAGATGGCAACAAACTGCTAAGACTCTCCGAGAACCGGGCAAGTGGGAGCCCTCCGTGCTCGGGACCTGACAAATCGGGATTCGACATGGTTTGTCAGGTGACCGACATCAAGCTGACCAGCGAACACTACTCCAGTGACCTCTCGTCTGGTAGGTGGCATAAGTAACATAAGTAGTATAAGTACCATAAGTAACGTTTAACAAAATTAATGTTAAATGATATACCTTTATATATGTGTACAATAGTTACAGTACTGACACTTACCTCAAACAGACTATTAACCCTCACCCCGCTACTTGGGAGCCAATAAATAGTATTAACTACATGTATATATTTACTATGAGCTGCACCGTGGAAAGGTGATTTCTTGGTATAACGTCAGAATTTAAAATGTAAATTATTTTCATAAAGTACTAGTTTTAAACAATACATATACTAGTACTTGTTATCTTGTAGACCCAGTACTATCTATTCCTTTACGGCCAAATTGTGATCCATTGGATTTTAATCTGGAGCAGACTTTTACTTCCTGATGCTATTTATTTAGGCAAATCCGTATTTTTCTGGACTGCAAACTGACTATTGTTAACTGATGTTGTTAGTGCTGGTCTCTCATTTCAGAGAAAAACCAATACACTGTGTACGTTTCATTATAGCGAGCATCGCGATAAGCACGCCACAATATAACTCAAAAGTTCAACATCTGAAGAAGATACATTAATTATTTAGCAATGGTGAAGAATTTACCCAACCAGTTCGAAATCATAACTAGCTAATATTTACTAGAATTACAAATCTAAAACAAAAATTGAAGTAACAATTCATAAAATAATATTACAATTGCAGTTAGACTATGTTTAGTCCTGTTTCTGGTACAATTACTCGTGTGGATTTCCATATTTTGTATCTTTAAAACATCTTTATGAATTTTCAATAATTTAACTGATCACGTGACTACTTTGTTCTACACGAATGCCGTAGTAACACAAGCAGAGAAACATAGAAGCATTTCTTGGCTATCAAATTTCTACTGACTATAGTTATCAATACTGTATACTAAACTACTGTCAGGCACACCTATGTGCACGATACCTGTGTGCAGCCATATCATCCCTTTTGTCTGAGCATACTCAATAAATTATACGTTTATTTGCATTGGAAATAACTTTTCGATCGATCCTATCTTGTTAATGACTCTCATACCGAATCCTAAATTGCTTCTTTAAACGTGAGGCGTAAAATCTTAATGGATATTGTTGCTAAACTGTTGTGAGCTTAATGTCTTGGAAACATGCCTTGTAAATAGTATGTATATGTTCGAGTTTATCTTATTAAGAGGGATTGTTTAGAGTGGCCAAGCCTAGATTTCAAGTACCCGTCGGATATTTAACAAACACAAATACTCAGGCATGTGCCTTAGGGCTTAGACTAGAGTCAATTCAGATTTGCAAACTTGAAGTCTTCGAGGGGAAACATGAGCTTAACTCGAGTGTTATGACCCTTCTCTCTATTCGCATGTGCGATTTGTATATCTCATTTCAGATAAGACAAATGTAATTCATTTGATACTGGTTCCCTGGGGCCATTGGCCAAGTTTCGCCGATAACCCGTAACAAGTAACACACAAACACTCAATCTGTCCGAACCCTGCTCTCTGATTGGACCAAGACACCCCATCAGACATAGTGTATCCCTCCGCCCGTGGTGAGCTCGAGACGGATACCCCGTGAAATAAGAAGACGACTCCGTCGGGGAAATATTGACTTTGCTGCAAGTGGAACGTTACCCCTGTAAGACCGATCGTGTAGTATTTAACATGGCTTGTGTGAGGATTCGCTTCAAGATAAACGAAATGGTTACCGCTAAATGAGGATATTTGTTCTAGTACGACATGCAGCGTAAAGCAGATCATTATACGGGTCACCCCGCCGTTAAAACACACAGAAAACCTCTCGGCCTCTTTCGCTAATGATATATAGATTTGTCTAAACATACAGCATGCATTAATTGGATATTTTTCTGCAGAAAGTGAGCAATCGAAATCAGATAAACAAAGTAAGCTATTAGTCTGTCAACTTGAGCAAAGGAAGAAATACATCTACGTAAGTAAAGGCAAACAAGAGAAACGGCTACATAAGACGTACTACAAGTTTGCGTATCGCCTCATAATACGTTAATATCTACATAAAATATACTCTTGAAAAATAATGTTCCTAAACAGAATCATAAACGTCAAGGTAGTGTCTAAATTAATAGCTTGCTCATCTTCGTCAGGTAGAAATGGCCACGTGACCAAACCATTATTGTGTTTTTGGGACGGATGAAATGTGATATTACGGGCTAACAATGCGAGTTTTATAGATTCCATCTCATTAGCCGTGCACAACGACTGTAGACTTGTGCAGAAGAGGTCTGCGGATTCCAGTAGCGAGTCTTTCCCTTGAATTTAATCAGCCTTTATTGCCTTTGAAGTCTAATACTACTGGCGATCGTGACAGGCATTATTACATGAATAAGCGATATTTACCTCGTAAAGATAACTGTACGCCCATTTATGTGGTGCTCAAACGGACTTAATGAGTTTTGTTTTGCAACTCATTCGTCAAAACACCCAAGCTACACGTCGACAGTGAAGCGTTAGAAATATATTTGCGTGATATTATTAATTCCTTCCTGTCAATCATGTGTCGCCGAAATGGGCAATGTTAACGTGCGGAAGAGCAAATTGGTGCAAGATGGCAGCGTGCCTGATTTGGCCGACAGGAAGAGACAAAATATTTTCCCACCAAGCGTTAGTTGCACAATGGGAATAACTGGTAGTCCATAGGAATGAAATGTTAGACGCTCTGGGTTGCCATGAGAAGAAGCGATACGAAGTCGTACACGAGAGTGCCAGAGACGGGGGAATAGGTTTAAGGGATATCAAAAGCTAGGGTCGGATTGCAGAGCGTCAATCTCACAGACAATGAAAGGAATCTCGTTGGATTCGTGTATGGGTAACTCCACACTGCGCAAGAGCGTTGTTTCCTGGCAGTGGGTGTTGATTCAAGTGGTCCTTACAAAATACCCCATACTCGATGGCCAGCTGGATTTTCGGCTTCAAAAATACCATCTTGTTACGTCTGTCAAAGCAAATATTTATTTCAATTGCACAAACAAGAACATGCGCTTTGGCCCTGCATGGAGCGTGGACAAAAGCTTGAGGCGGCGGCAACAGTTGAATTTGTCACAGAGCGGAGATTGTTTTTTCTTGCCGCAAGATAACAATCACTGCGTCCAATTACATACATTCCTCCTCTTCTGAACAATATAAATCGAATATGAGTAAGAAACATGCTATTTTTGTTTTCGCTTTTGGAACATTTACCAATCAGTTCCTGTTTCTTAATTTCTGGTTGTCTGTGAAGTTCATATATGCAATTCCGCTCCAGTTGCCAGCTTTATTATCAGGTCTTGTAGGAAGCGGACATGGACTTTCAATAAGTTCGATAGCAGGTATTCATTAGAAGGATTTTAATGAACATAAAAGAAGAAGGACATATACGTTCTGTCTTTCTTAATATGCTTGCAGGAAGCAAGCCATATGTGCACCAAATTACTCTGAAAGTTCTCAAATTAGCAAGCAGAATTTTAATGATGGAAGTGGCAGAGTTTGTCTAGTGAGTGGCATACACAGTACTAGCGAGGTAGCGCCAAGCCAGGAGAAGCTGCTGCTACTGCACTGTAGCTAGGTCGATCGATAATTGCCACTAGCTAAGTATTGATTCCCTGTGTAGGGGAATCCTTGGGCTTCGTGGACACTGGCGGATGACGCACGTCGACGTCACGTTCGCACGAGACGAACAATTAAAGGGTGTGACGTCACGCGCTGCCGTAAGCCTGTGACGTCACAGTGTCACCTCGATGTCTGCTTGTAGGCAGGGCCTAGCACTGCAAGAACCTCAGTAATAGCCGCGACCACAGAACCGGTCAGTCATTGCTAACAAATGAAGGTGAAAAACGATAGGTTTTGTGGAACAGAACCATTGGAAGTGTGTGCTGGCAAGCTAGGTCGCCATTCTACGGAGGAGCGCTATCCCGTGTCAGGATACGACCAGCTAATTCCATAGGATATATTCCACTTCATACGGGTAATTTGACTTCTCTCTACTTTATTCTTGCATTTAAGTTCACTTCAGTAATTGTCATTTATGAATCGGCTATCATATCTGTTGTGTTTATCTAAAACACCATAAAAGCTTTCCATGGAGATTTTATGTTAACGATTAAGTTAATTGCATTTTAAAATCTGAATCATTATGAATTATTTATGCGTTTCTGGACGTTTAAGCAGGTCTTTAAAACCATAGTTGATGTAGTTTCACGTTAAAGCCATTGCCTACTACGGTGTTTAGCCAGAGATGTTTAACAACTATCTGCACTGAATCTGTGTCGTCTATTGACGTGACCCAGTTTTACCATGCTGCTTCTTGATGATGCCTTATTGCATTCATCCGTGTTTTCTTCAAAATGATTTCTTCTCTGTTAATGGTTGTTGAATTTGCTCGTTAACGCGGAAAAGGAGTATTGAGATCATCTTTCACGGTAGCACTTTTCAAAGTAAAGATAGCAAAGATTCCGCAAATCGATACAGAACGTTGTGTTAATTCCACCTGTGTGGCTTGTGGACGTTTCTCCTGCTGGTGTCGTGTCTAATGACTTATTCTTCAGGTGAGAGCTTCCGTTGTTGTCTCGATACAAATCTTTGCCTGCTTATGCACGGCTGAAGCTATTTTCAGCTTGTTAGGAGGTATTGGAGGCGATGACGTTCATCAGGTATACCAATACAGCCGTCGCTGTTGCCTTTGATGTCCATTATTAAGACTACCGTTATTTTCATCTTGCAGTGATTTCTAGACCAGTACATTTCTAATGAAAATGTGCTACAAGCTTGTGGAAGACTGCCTGAAGCCTGTTATTATGAAGTCGTATATATTTTTCAAAGGGATGAAGAAGAATACAATGCAGTATCCATTTCTGTGACAATGCAATATAAACCTCACACTGGCTAAAAGTCAAAGTGCAACTCTTTATGTGTCTATTCTGATAATTTCACGTAGAAATACCATTTATTACGTATACGTTCTTCTTCTCTTCATGAGTTTGGAGAATCGTGTATTTGTACGAAGAGGTTTTGTCTCATGTCTCGGAATGAATGTAACGTGTTGATACACATTTATTGTTCCATTTCTCTTTAAATGCAGTCCTCCACTTCGGTCATATTGTATGCCATAGATCTGAAAGCTGCTGTACTGATAATTAAATGAAACCGTCAGCACTACAACATGATATCCTTGTACCAAGTTCCGCATAGCCTTATCATCATTAGCTATTGAAATATGACAACAATGTCGTGGCATCCACTATCTCTAATAACCTATACGCCTCGGTTTGACCAAGTGTAAACTGTGCCCTGGTTTACAGGGGAGGACTATCGATCGAGATGGGAACTCGGCGTCAAATTGAAGCAGGCAGGTTAAACGCCGCTTCCCGTCATCTTTCAGACTAGCTAGTTGGTCCCACTTACTCCACTGACGGTCCTAATGAGGAGGATTTAGTCGGAAATTATTGCACGGAGTATATGAATTGTTATCTCAGTTTGTCCACGAGTGTGCGGCTTCAGCAGTCGGGAAGAGCGGGGTGGGGGGAAGGGAGTAATTTTGTCATTCTCGAGTGGAATGCACCGCTGGTTAAACGCGGAGCCTGGTGCGCGGTGTCTACACGTATTCTCGCGCGCCCTGTGCACGTAGACGTAAATCCTGCCACAGCGCACTGCGGATACCCAGACGCTAGCGGGCCGTCCGTTACAAAGGCAGGTACGGCCGGAGGTATGCCTATGATTTGTCTGATTTAAGACGAGCAGGGGATGGAGTTATTCGGCAGGTGCACACGGTGACCAGCCCGCGCGTGTGCCAGCTCCCATCTTGCCAACGTTCTACAGCTTCGCGTCGACGTCACTGACCGCCCCCACCCCCCTCTCGACGTTCAGCGCTACACTGAAAGCATAAAGTCTGAATGTTTTGTGGCAAACGAGACACACACACACACACACACACACACACACACACACACACATATATATATATATATATATATATATATTGCCACATTCCCCCAAAGCAATAAGTATAAATGTTTATTGAATATCATCATGAATGATTGCCATTCTAAATGATTTAGTTTATTGCATACTATTGTATATAACCTATTTGCTATTGAAATAAAGAACTAGTCAAAGTTTCAAAATTGATCTAATATTAATTTTCAGCTAGCACAAATTTAATCCTGATTTCTGTTGTATTATTTCTAAACAGTCACTACTGTAAATGATCTAGTTTATTGCATACTATTGTATATAACCTATTTGCTATTGAAATAAAGAACTAGTCAAAGTTTCAAAATTGATCTAATATTAATTTTCAGCTGTGCAGCTAGCACATATTTAATCCTGATTTCTGTTGTATTATTTCTAAACAGACACTACTGTACCACAGTTAACATTGGAATCGTAGTAACGAAAAGTATTAAAAAATACGTTGTTATGGTAAATGATTGGCGATAATTTTCTAGGCTTGGAAATAACACATTTTAATTACCGGTCATCTACCCCTACGCGGAAGACATGTTTTTCACACTAAGCACAAACAGTTCCTTCTAAGGATAACTGGTTATGATCCAACACATCGTCATATGTTCTACAGTAAATGGCTTATGACGCTTTACGTCCATAGCAACAAATTGACATAAGTAGAATGTCATGGCTATGCATGATGAATGACTAATACTAATATATTGAAGCATTGACATTTCGACATGGTAATGAGTATTGACGAGTTACATCGCATGACGAACTCCACTCTTTGGGATTATCTTTAAAATGTATGTTCCTGACTTCTAGTATCAAGCTACTAATATATGTCGTCCAAAATCCCAGCTTAAAACATACTATCAGTATCCTGGACGTTATTCAGAACTAGTTGCGTATCTTGCATGAGATTCAGGGTTTCCTTATGGCTTATTTCATTGAGATCAGTATCTTGAAACCCACACTATTGTGTTTGATACGATCTGGGAATTGCGGACCGTTTACTCTAGATACGAAAACAAACTTGGGCTTGAAAACGGAAAGCAGATCTTTCTTGGCGTCGAAATTTGGTTAAGAGGACGGCAACTAACAACTAGCAGCGAGAAATGTTTGCTGGAAAACTGTAAATACACTTTACCAACATCAGTTTGTTCGTGGTTGGATAGGAAATCCATTGCGTTAGGCGCTATTCACCAATCTGATATCGTATTTAATAGTTTTGTTTTATTGTTAAATGTCACGTTTTTATCAATTTCGGCGGTTGACGGCGTGCATATTGAACCTGAACGAATCGTTTAGAGATATCAAATTACTTCCAGTTCCCTTCTCCTCTGAACACGTGTATGTGCGCCCGTCGTCTGCGTGTTTACAAGTGTCGCCTGCAGACGTGAGCACGTGCATAGATTCTTCCGCCAAATCGAACTTGTTTTGGATATGAAATCTATAGCCTGTAACTGAACCTCATACCTTTACACTGCAGAGTTGTGCTGGGGGGCAGTTTTGTAACAGTACATTTCGCTCTGTACCAACCCATCTGGAGTTGGAATACTTCTTTGTTCTAGAAACGGTTTGTGGTAATTGTATTTGGAAGTAGCCCTGGTGCCTTTAGATATATCACCTGGCTTCAACTTCTAATAGGCCGTGTCTGTATACAAAGAATACTACGGTGGCCAATGGGTTCTTCGTACATAAATTGGAAGTCGGGTTCTTGACTTTAAATGAAGGTTGGGTTAACTCCGAACATTTCCTGCTCATTACCACGTTCATCTGGCCGATCCGAACTACCTGCATATATACTTACACAACCTTTGCTAAATGACACGAATGTTGTGCCACTGGTCAGCGTTCACCGTGTTTCCTCCCACCAGATGTTAAATGGACAAGACTTGGAGAAAGCGCATGGGGACGGTAGTATGAACACATACCACCGCTCTATCAATGAGGAATTAACAGTCTTTGGTCCTGTTGGTAGACCGCAAGTCAGCTCTGCATACATACGAGGGACATCGGAATAGTTGAACACACACACATACACCACAAGACCTGTCGCGATATAGGCCAAAACGAGAAAGCTGTAAGCTGTATAGCCCATAAGAGTCCAAAGACGGTATTTAATTAACCGAGAGCAAACATCAATCGTTTTCGCTAGCTAGAAGCACCCGAAGCTTGTCAAATATAGCCCAGTAAAGACTGTGGTCCCAGAGCCGCCACTATGTAGGTATGTACGGGCGGAGAAACAGGTCTTGGAGCCGGAGTGCGGCGATGTGACAGCACCCCTAATGTACATATGGCCACGGAGCAGACACCCACATGGAGCCGAAACTGAGACCGGTGAGTCCTTAGGGTGGGGGGTGAGGATCAGGCGGGTGGGGTGAGGATCAGGTGGATTGCTGGGTGGAATATGATGGAGAGAGGACAAGCAGTAATACGGATGGACATACTGATGAAGTTTTCGTGTACTTTGACGATGTGCTCGTGATTGGAAGTAACACGGATTAACAGTTATTCAAAATGGTGAAGAGGGTGGTATTTATCTAAAAATAATAACATCTTAACTTTGTTCTGGCATGGTTTTATTTGATCTACAATTTTTATAAAGTACCTAAGCCATGTAATTTTAAAATAACATCTAAAAACCATGCACACTGTGAAAATTGAGTTGGACGATGTGTACATAATTATGCTTAGTTTGACATAGGGTCCCGTTACACAGAACAAACCGTATTGCTACGAACGTCGTACATACGTCTTTACATAGGAACATGTGAGCTACTACCTTCCGTTGTTCTTAGAGCTGCAGTCTACCTGAGAAACAGAACCCTATGGCATATGCTTGTATTAGTACTATTCATATTCAGAAGCGTCTCGTATGCTATTCATAAAAGTCATGCAGCTCACATGATGGTACTAAGTATGTCATGTCGTAGTATGTATGTAGCATAATATCGAGCAGTACTCGATGTCGACACTCATTATAGGTGTGTGTAATTTGTTATTAAGGGCAAGTTTACACTGATTTAGGCCTATCCGCTCAAACTGGAAATAAATGAGTGTTTTGCTTCAAGTTGAGCATATACAAAGCATGTGTGTTGGAAAATTGATCTGGGTTTGGTTTATTTGGAGAA
>JAUTBR010212733.1:0-13755 GCA_032361205.1 Pseudorimula midatlantica | reverse complement strand
TATTAATTATTATTATTATTATTATTATTATTATTATTATTATTATTATTATTATTATTATTATTATTATTATTAATATTATGTTTAATTATGATTTAATAGAGCCACTATCAAGATTCTTTCACTTGTTTCATAGCTTGTCAGTAGGGCTGGAGGAAACCTGCATCATATGTAGCACTGAATGTTGCAGTAGACCTACAAGCTACTGACAGACCAATGATTGTTGTTGTCGTTATTATTATTATTAGTAGTAGTAGTGGTGGTGGTGGTGGTAGTAGTAGTATCAGAGTTGATAATATTAACTAGACCCAAAGACATACTTAAGATATTTTAACACATTAGTATAGTGTTAAAACACTTTTTGCTATCAATATAGATATTGATATTTGTCATATGTTTATTGATTCAGATGTACTTGCTATATGCATACTATAAAGCTAACACCTCAGGTTATCACTATCGTCGCAAGAGGGTGAAAGATTCCCGCAGCGACGTTAAACTCCATATATTCACTCACTCATGGTTATCAGTGAATGCGTTACCATGGCTTGTGTTGAGCACATTACACCACAGAAATGCAGTGTTTTTGGACTCCACGCGGAGGTGTCTTGTGCTGCTAACAGGATACTGTTACCGCCTATACATTTAATCCTGCAGATCGTGCAGAGCCCTCGCACCGATTACGTGGCGTCTCTGCCAATAGGATGAAGCTCGGAAGTCGTAATGCGTACACATAACACTGCACAGCAAAAAACATCTACCATACTGGATTTGCCAGTTGCAATTCATCCGATATCAAAAATCCAGATTAATTGCACGTTTTCTCTTGCTTTGGATCAGATGATTTCTTTTAGTTTGGGATTAGATTTAGATGATGATGCTGAGCAGAAAAAGTTAATACAGCTAATAGATCACAACTCCAATGGAAAACAATGGCTAATTCTGAGGAGTTAGCGGGTTCTGGATCATGGAACCATGTTAGATTGGCAAACTTGTGATCGTTAACTTCAATGAATGGAATTTTTAGCTGAATGGAATTTTTAGGCCAATGAAAGGAAAATTAATGATTAAAAAAATGTAATTATCTTTTTAACGAATGATGAAATGATATATTTTTTTTACATTGTTTTTTAGTATATATACCATTAGTAATGGGCTTTATGATTGCGATTTTACACACAAATTCCATCACAATTGCATCAGTTTTATCTCCACTGCTGTTTTCTATTACTGCTGTGAAATAACACTTTCAAAATTGGTGATCTAAAGTCTGCGGTTCAACGATGCCGTCCTGTGAAGGGAGGAAATTAATCTATTAAGCAATAGCTTACAGGGTGGTCTTACTGGTGTATTAACTACTGGAGATTACGTGGAGATCGTTAATAGTAGAAGTGATTACCGCCATCCCTGGTAATCAACTTGCATGTCGTATGGCCACAGATTTGTTGATCTTCCTCATTCCGCTCTGAACATCAATTGAAGATGTCATCTTGCCTGGTTGTTTCCACAACTGGATCTCTTTCCCGATTTTTTTTGGATATTATCATTGATTATTTGTCAGATGGTAGGGTCTTGGATGTTAATGGCGGCATCAATGAGAGACATTGCTTCTAGTGGCATAAATATCGGACGAAACAAGAAATGTGTTCTTGAGCTGATGTCAGAGTGTACATTTTTATGTGGATTTGATCGTTTGTGGACAAATATTCTTGATTTAAAATAATTAATTTTCATATTTTCCCCTCTTCCTGCTAGATTAGATACATGCATGCACTGCCTTTTAGGGCATATCTGGTTGCGTTCAGCATGGATAGGGTTAAATTTGATTTAATTGAATATGGAAAAAATAGCATGTCTGTGTTTGTATTGGAGATGTAATGTATTAATTGAACATTCTTTGAATTACTTCTGGAGGCAAGCAAGATGAAGACGACCGTTATACATGGTAGCAGTGATTTAGATTAATCCAGTAGCAAGAACGTTAACCTTTCATTGGAAATGACCACCATGCTGTAACAAAACAATATACGTATATATACATCTCCCATTCTATTTGTCTATATCACATTCTAGAGGGCATTGCAATCCATCCTTTCCTTTCTTACGTACATGAGCAATAACTTAACTATGCAAGTCCTCAGCAGGGTTGTGTGTGACAATTACGAAGGAAGTTTGGAGTCTGGCACTGATGGTTGGCCTGATAGGCTGGCTGACTGTCTGGATATATGTGTGCTAGGAGAGGCTTCAGTGGTCTGCTAGGCCCACCAGTAATTAACATAACATTACTGGATGTCTGATGCCAACCTCCATAAAACACAGGTCTTCGATAGCAATCGGTGGTGCTGAAACCAATTACACCTGATTATGAAGACTGCTTGAGAACTGTTGATAGCATGACAAGACATGCTAATCTTTTTGAGAAAGAAATTAACGCATTTGATAGCAGTTTTAACCATGGAATATCAGTTCATCTTAACTGTACCATAATTGGTAATTGGGAAGTGATATAGAGCTCATTTGTAACCTTTCTGTCAGGTTTTATTTATTGGAGATTCAGAATGTTTAGGGGATGGTTGTTCTTGTATTATGCAAATATTTAAAGAAATTTATTGCAATTAACAGAGGGATATTCTGGTCCCGAAATTATACAACTTGATGAGTGTTATGCTCAAGCGCAAATTTTATATTGGGATTTCTGAACAAAATCTTGAGTTGAGCACAAGTTTGTACTAAAAGATATTTTGTAATCGCAGTGCCTGATTTCCATATTATACAATTATTTGATGCGTAATAAGCGTAGTTCTTTATATTTTAACCACTGACACACCAGAATGGATGTTAAGCTTTGTGGAATTCTTTGATAAAGAATTTAACTTTCTAATAGTCCTGTATGTGGGGGATTTTTATTTTCAGTTAAATTACTCTGCATGATCACCTAATGATCATCTAATTGGTTTTGTGCAGTAGGTCATTGTCAGCCATTGATCTTCTGAAAGGACAGATTGATGTGATGAAAAAAAGGTTATTTTTATTGGCCAATTCCAAGAGATTTTGCCTCGCATTCACAGTTGTAACTCATCTCAATAGAATTCCAATCTCAATATGGTGAGCATGATCTGAATGGTGGCATCTTCTGGATGACGCACGCCAACCTTCAACACTGAATTCTGACACAATCGTACATCTTTTGTGGTATTTTTCTCATTAAATCCATTATGGTGTGTTACTTTACTGCATACTTTACTGTTAAGAACTGACGTTTAATAACGTTCTTGCATTTAAGTGCAATTGCTATAATCTGGTGACTTTGGAAGCAATGTAACTCTTGCAGAGTTAACTTTTGATAGTTTCTGTAATACAACTGAAAAGTGTTAATTTATGCAAGTAATTTCAGTCTCCGCAAATAGACTGTAACCGACATGATTGAAATTACACTAACAAGATACACTTTATAAATAATAAAACAATATGATTTTGTATTCATATTTTAACAGCATATATTCAGACGCATATATAAACAGTCTTTGGAATATCTTATTACAAGCACATGGCTCATGGCTTTCTTCACCATAGCTTGATCGGGTCATATATACCGGGTATTGATCAATTTACCAATCAACATGCAGACCTGTTATTGAGTGAAGGATTAAAGACTGTTCCTCGTGTCCGTGTAATAAATAGCTGATGTTAATATTGATCGTGTAACCAGAGTGGGAACTTTATAGTCACTTATCAAGCTTTGTAATTCTCCTTAAAAGTCAAAGTTCATCCCTGTCCCAAGTCTGGCTTGTCCATCCCTAAGACATTAGCAAATGAAGCACATTGATCAGCTTCTATCATTTGAGGCTGTTGGAAGAGATGAGGGAAGATTCATCTACTGCAATTGAGAGAAGGTTATCTTGCAATTATTGTAGTTGAAAGTCTTCCTTGAATGTATGATTGCTAATTTGATGTCTTTAATGATCTTTGAAATCGGAGAGCATTATGTATACCGTATGTCTCTGGTGAAATCGTGCCCCAGTGATGTCATTGCCCTGGAAGGAGGGAGGCTCTTGACCTCAACTTGCTGAAGCTGCTGCTGAAAGGATTCAGATATATTATAAGATCTTGTTTCCAATTCCAAACATTTGTAGGACTTGTTTTTGTTTTGGTAAATCCATAGATCTTTGAAGACATTCCTTATCATTTGTCTCTTGTTATCTCATGTGGAATTTACAGAAATCCAATTCCAATCATTTGTATGACAATTTGTTTTTGTTGATACACTGGTAAATCCATAAATCTTTAGAAGACATTCCTTATCATGCGTCGCTTGTTATCTCATATGGAATCCACAGAAATGCAATTCCAATTATTTGTATGACAATTTGTTTTTGTTGATCAGCTGGTAAATCCATTGAACTTGTAAAACATACCTTATCATTTGTGATTTGTTATCTCATATGGAATTTACAGAAATTGTGCTTGCTTGCTAGTTTTATACAAGTAGGATTAAGCTAACCAACTCTGCAGTTCATCATTCTTCACACATATGCTTAGATAGTCAGTTACCCTCGAGGAGGTCTATGATTAACGAACCTATTGGAGAAGTTGTTTTTTAACTTTTTATAGAAACTGTGGAATTATACCATGTCGTTGCCACTAATAGCTTTCAACTTTTCTGCAACTACTGACTTAATTTAAGAATGTCCAAAGATAACATTGCTTACATTGGAGAGAGGCTTTCCTGCTTGTTGCTCGTGTTGCTACGCATCAAACGCTGCGCTCAGGAAATTGTAATCTCTAAAAATATGTGTACTTTTCCACATACTAAAGCTTTAATGCTTTTAAAGAAAATGTTTTGAAATCACTTATTTTCAGGAGGGGAGTCTCCAGTGTGATAAGCCCGGCCAGCTGCGAATGTTCAAATTAGTGGCTGAAATTGTTGCGGTCTTCTCCAACTTGCTTCCCAAATTAACCCAATTGTTTATCTATCCTCTTGGTGTTAACGAAATACACGTTCCTCCCGGCTATATATCACCTACAGATATATATATATATATATATATATATATATATAAGGAGCTTCTCACTGCCACCTCAATTTCCATATATGCTTCTGAAATAGTCACAGGCTGTATGTGTTTGGACAATGTGTCAATCCATCATCCCTTGGTCTGGTTGTCACACATTGACGGCACCCCTATATGACTTATCCAGGTATTGACAGCCCCTTGGTGTGTCTTGCCCAGGTATTGACAGTCCTGTTCGATGTCTTGCACCCCTGACATATATTGGGGATTTAAAATCAAACCTGTTGACCAATTTCAAGTGTTTATCATAACAAGACATGTTTTTCAAGAGGAGATTATTGTCACCAATGGTGAATTCTTCTATGAATGAATGGAGGGAGGGAGGGTCTAGGTGGGTGGGCCAGGTTATGTGTGTCACCAGGACAAAGTCTTTATACACCTGGTGCTATGTTCTTTGTCAATATCATTTCATGGATTTCATATGCCTAGTGTTGTTATGAAGAAAAAAAATACTTAGGTCAGGATCCACCAATCTGAATTTTATCAAAATAACAAGAAAATATTTTGTTTTCTTTAATTGTTGTGCTTTTCAATATCTCTTTTATTCAGAAGGTTCTTAGACTGTTTTGGTAAAACATTTTGTAATTTGCTAGCGTCAGTTAAACTAGCAATTTCAGCTATGTGTTTCTTTTTGTAAACCTTTCAAATTCCATTCAAGATCCATGCAAGATTACCTGCTCCTTCACAATACACACTTATGTTAAATTATCATATCTAATTGTGATTTTAAATTCATGTGATTTATTACCAAATCATTTAATTTTAGAAAAATGATTTTGAAACTAAAATTAATTGTAAGTTGACAAACCCACCTCAGCTATTCAATTAAATAAATTGTTCTGGGTGTATTTTTAAAAATCAATCCGTTATATATTTAATAACTGATAAATCATAATGAAATATTAATATTTAAAGGTGCATTTCTTTTACTTATTTCCTGCATGCTCTTCATTGATAAGCCTCTTAGACAGTGCGGTATTTGTACTGGTAATTCAATGAGTGGCGAACACAAACACGACCAGAACGCCAAGAATCCCAGGTGATGCCGTCTTATTGGTCAGCTAAATTCACTTCCTGTCTCTGTTCACGTCTATAGGAGCTTCTACAATCAAAGTTTCCCCTCGCCATTGATTTACACCAATCTCCCAGTCAATTCCGCCTTCATGTTTACAAAGTTTGATTGTGTAAGCCTTTATTGAGAGTAGGATCTGCAATTGACAATATCCCCCAAGATACATGACACACTCACAGTGAAGACCAACAAACCAATTGGCCCACCTCTCGTGACCATTAGGCGATTTCTATGAGAGTTAGTGGTCACTGGGCTTATCCTTTGTCCACTATTGACCGGGTCTGACCATTCACTGATTGGGTAATTGTAGGGTCGTTTGGGGTCACCAGGAGTAGACATTGACATTTAGTTGCTGACTGAATCAGACGATCTGATTTGGTACTTCGGCTTCACCGATGACAACCACTTGTGTTCTAAGTGTTAGTGTGCTGTAGGTTACATCCAATCTGGGTATGAATTGAATAGGATATATTTTTTTCTGTTATTTTCTTGATGTATGAATCACCCAAAATACTTTGCTACATTCTCTTTCTGTATTAATTCTCTAAAATAACATGCTACTTTTTTATTCACAATAATTCTACAAATGGTCGAGCATGAAATTATACCAAAGTTTCATCATACAATTTCAGGAAATTGAGGTTTTAAAAATGTTATTCTGGTACTGTTTGAAAAAATATGATCTAATTGCAAGTATTATTTTTGTTAAATTGAATCATACTCTAAGTATGTATCGTAGACTGAACACATTGGCTTACGTAATTCTCATGTCTGTACAGAAAATTGGAAAGCCTCACGATCACGCGATAAATAACTTCAACAATTAACCTTTATGATTGCTACCACTGGGACATAATTATGTAAACATGCTTTACCAAGTCGCAGTGACATCCATTTTCTCATTATAAAACATAAAACTTTAATATAGAATTAATAACACGTCTAAAATTTCCTCAGAAATATGTTACTTATTCTTTTTTTCTTGAAGTAGCAAATTTTCTTGTAATAATCTTTTTTCTTTTCAATATTTAAATTCAATTTTCCTGTCCTGAGAGATGAGTACTGCTGACACCTCCCGTCATTCTAGGTTCACCATGAAGACAGTAGGTTCACATGAAGACAAAGTAAATGAAGACCGTGCCTTCACTGCTGACATTGAACAAATTAACCAAGCGACGTTTCACCATGATTACATATCGGAGAACATCGACGCCCAACATCTATGTAGAATTGGTCAAACTAGACACATGTGTAGTGCGGTTCCTGTTGTGGATTTCTGTCCAGATGGTTCATACCTATTTAATAACTTTGACTTAATGAGGCTTAATGAGATAGTTTTTATGTAACTTTGATACATTGACTCTAGAATTACGTGTTTACACCGTAGTACCTACACTGCAAGTATACCAAAGAGTCTGGTTCTAATGATATCTGTTGTTCTTAGCCATTCATGGTGTGAATGTTTATTGCTCTGTAATTAATGTGGTGTTATTTATAATCAGGAATCGCAAGGGCTGGTATCCAGGCAATGCCATGATTAATTACTGAAGATAGCATGGATTATATGATAATGGGATGTTTGATGATGTATGATGCTGTCGTTTGTAGGCAGAATGAAGGCATGTGTATAAATGAATATTGTGAATGACTACTGGTATTACAATGATGATGATGATGATGATGACAATGATGCAGGACTCAATATAGTGACTAATTTGGGAGCCATGGCGACCTAATTTTGTATTTGGCTACCAATATTTCACTTATTTTAAGTGTTTCTTGCTATGCAGGAGCCAAATGGCTCCTTGGAAAATCGTGTAACTTTGAGGCATGCTGATGATGTTGCTGCTATGTTTGCTGATGATGATAATGATAATGATTATTATAATAATGATAGCAATGATGAGAAAATAATATCAAAAATATATGAATAATGGCAATGTGACGTAATTCACTTGAACCACTGAAATCTTATAAAATCCCTATTTATTTTTCTGATCTCTCTTTTGCCGATTCTTCAAGTAACATTCTCAATTGTAATACATATTTTTTTCTATAATTATGGAAGTAGATGAAAGCTTCTTACTACACTGCCAGTTGCCAGTCCAAATATGCTAAAAACAAACCCTATAATTACGTATCTAAATTTACTTGCCAGTGAAGTTTGACGATCATTGGTCGAAATAATTTTGTCGTTAACCGACGTGCACTGTGTATGTTCTAACACCTGAGATGTCTCTTGCAGCATTTGTTTGTTTGTTCACGAATACCTCCTTATGTTCTAATTGCCATTGCATACCCATTGCAATACTGCCTGCCATTAGCGGCTTGTCTGCATCTTGTACGTGTCAGGCCTTCACTCCGGTGTGGCCTGCTTCAGTTGAAGCTCTGAAATGGCCGAGATTGGAATTAATTTACATTATTCTACGTTATGTAATTAAATACAAGGTCTGTGGCAGATCTTTCTTAAGTGTTCCTTGTTTAAAGTCGAATGCCAAACAGTGTGTGCAATTGAATTAGCTAGTTTGTTTGTCAGGTTGAAGACTGGGTGGTTTTCAATGATTCCAAGGGTTGTCGGAATGGTTACAGGATGGGCGCCTGATGTAAACATGCACTATTGTGCTGTTGGGCTGGATGTTTGGTCATGCATTATATGCAATAAATACTGATGAATTTTCATGTATGTTGCCTTTAAACATAAGGATAAAGTAAAGTACATATTCAACCTTATATATTCAACTTGTGATTATGTAGGAATGGTTTCTGCTATAGATCTAGTAACATTTACGTCTTCATCTTCTCCAATAGCCTTCAGGTTACAGTGTGCTTTTTTCTGTTTTCAATATATTGAATATATGTCAATTACTACAAGGTATAAGGTCTACAATATACGTAAATAATTTCTTCAATGTTCTCACCTTTCAAAAGGATTATGGTACTTAAGAGCAAACCACCAGTAATGCTGAAATTAAATTGTTCTGACAATATTGACCTACATTTGTAAAGCACGGGATACTAATCCCATATTTGTTACCTTGGTTACTAGGCTTATTTTTATTGATAGGCCTGTATCTTGGTATACGTAGACTAGGAATTCAGGTGGATGATCTTGTTGAAGAATTCCTGCACTTCAAAGTTTTCGAGTGTAATTGAAATATTTATTTTATGTTTATCTCTTGTCTACCAGCAAAGATGAACACTACGTAATATCAGCGTTACATGTGTTGTTATCAAACAGATGGTTTTTTTTCGGTATTGATTTCTTTGCTGGGCTGCTTCGTGTACGGTATTTGTAAAGAATGATGGATTACTCTCATACTGTATATCCCTATTGTTTGTGCAATATATCAGCAACGTTGCATGTCGTGCTCTTCAATAGGTTCGTAAGTCATCAGCTGGGGGTACTGGGTGCCCTACTGCGGTACACACATCAGCTCTGTAGATCTTCTGATATGATTTTATGTACAGTACGTGGATGGTGGTGAACCCGAAGGTTTCTGAACTGAATTTTCAAATAGAGCCAGTCTCAAGATTTCACATGTGAATTATGGAGAGAAAATATTATGTTACTCTTTGTACGGTATGTTTGCATATTGGATGATTTTTCATGTTAATCACAGATCAAATAATCCACTTATATGCTTGTATATAGTATTAAGTGACTTTTCACTTCCAAAACCCAAGTACTGGTAGGTAAGATGGTTGCACAGTGGTAGATCAGTATACTTTGTTGCCAAATTGAAACCTGATCAATTTTCCTAGAAGTTACATAATAATGACCATCTTGTAATAAAAATAATAATATTAGGTCTGGGTGCATGGTAGCATAATGGTAAAACATTGTACTTTGGAGCCAAATACCCCAGGTTCAAATCCCATCAGTCATCAATGTTCTCTGAAGGTAGATTTCTGACGCGATCTTGATAGGATGCCCTGTCTGTACTGTGGCAATGCAGTTGCCACCCTTAGTTTGTCAATACCAGCCAGTACTCACATGTTTACTGAAACATTCAGTGATACAGATATATTGCAGGTTCCCTCATTCCCTAAACTAATATAAGAAAGTATATCTTGAAAATGGCTCAAAACCCCCCAAAAAGAAATATTCAAAATTTGAGAAGAAAAGTGTGTCAGATAATCCACTATTTAGCATTTATGCTCAAAGCACTACATTATTATTATTCTAATCAGTATGCCCTCAAGTTTCCTTCTCAACTCCCTGGGGAATATAGTGAACACATGCATGTTCAGTGTCACACTCACACAGTGTTGGGATCAAGATCACACTGACATAATGAAGCATATAGGCTATGTTGCATCCTCCGTGTCATTCACGTAACTGCTTCAGCACATTACAACACGGATCCATATTCGTTACTTCATGCCATATTGTACCAGGTTACCTCCCTTGCAGACAGTTCAAGCTGCTCCATGCTGTAATAATGTAGGATGAAAACTTCCTCGTAGTCCAGGCGCTCTGTTATTGCCACTCAGCTGTGAGTAGACTCGCAGACTCACTTTAACCATCTGAATTAGCTACGTTTTATAGATACACCAATACCAAGGTTGAAATAGTCTCCTACACCAATACCAAGGCTGAAATAGTCTTCTAGACTAATAACAAAGCTGAAATAGTCGTCTACACTAGTGCCAAGGCAAAAATAGTCTTCTACACCAATAACAAGGCTGAAATACACAAATATAAATACGAATGCGACACCAATAAAATGCAAACGTTTTTTTCCATCTCTTACCTGTAATGCGCAGCAATTACAGTGTTCGAATTAATAGGGGGTCCGGGGGTCATTTGAGAATCTGCAATGTTAAAGGCAGCGATCGAAACTAACTTTAAAACTTACTAGCCCGAATAGTGATACAAATAACAAATGTTTTAAATTTCTACTAGTCCTTAGGATACCTTTAGCATTGGAAGAAATGGCCCGGGCTAGAGGACTAGTGTTAATTTCAATCCCTGGTTAAAGGTATCTGTGTGACCCCCTGAAAATTACAGATTTTACCACCTTTAACATTAAGCCTATGGAGAATGATCCCCCTCATTATTTTCATTATTTTGAACACTGAATTAAATGCGACAATACGGAGGCTGCCTTTTTCGCATTAATATTCTGCTCACATTAATTTCATGATTTACAGTATTTATGGGTGAATGTATTCTTTCTTTGTTGAAATGTGAACAATTTGAACATGCTAGCTAACTGTGTGTGTGAATATATGAGCCTGCAGTGTTGACAGTTAAGATTTCTTGATAAGATTAATTTTGATGTATTGTGGCATTTATTGTTTTTACAGGTGCATTTTTTTAGCTAATCTCATCACCTTACCTGTTCTTTTTGGAGTTTTTTCTTAAAACAAAAATGTAATTAAATTTACCCATTTCTTTTTTAACCTCAAAGGAGATGAATGTCTACTCTTCTAGCTTAACAAGACAGGTACCTATTATTTATAATATCTTCTAATCTATTTCCATCGAAATCATCTGAAGAATCTTCTTTGTTCATCTCGTGGATCATCCCATGAGGCTGTTCTTTAGACGGCACCTATTGCCCGTGTGTGATTGATTATGGCAATTATGAAGTAATAACGGACCTGTGGAACTATTTTGAGTTTGGAACCACTCTGAGACCTATTGAGGCTTATGCCACCTGGGTTTTAATGCTGAACAAAAGTGGGTTTTTTCCCATTGCAAATTTATGTATGCAGTTATATTTTCTGTTGTTGTGAACTTTAATATAGATCTATATGCACATGGCATTGCAGTTGACAGATGCAGGTCAAAAATGTGGTTTTGAGGAAGCAATTAGAATTGTGGATTCTCGTTTGTGAGAGAGTCATATGGATGTTGGTACAGGGTATGTTTCCATAGTGACAGTCGTGGAAAACAGAACAATTCTTTGGTTAACAAGAATCTTTATGGTTCAAACTTCAAATGCACAATATTTTGACTGATGGAACTATTCAGTATGACATTAGTAAATTGCCAACTAGCTTTTCATAGGGTTATGCAGGTAATGACATATTTGATGTTCATTGAATGACAGGATAGTAATGACAGAATGATAATGCCTCATTGAGATGTTTGTAATTATTGTAAAAATGAATGTAGGCAAGCAGATTGTTACAATGTTCGTATGATGTGTTAAGTGAATTTATACATTTTTGATTAGCTAATCATGGTATGGAAAGATATTTTCTGAAACTTGTTCTAGTTCAAGGACCTGTTGACACGGTGAGAGTGTCACCACGTCCAAAATAAATCAAGCAAACGGCTGTATCAAGACGCCACAATTGTATTAAAAACCAATTTCCTTGGCCGGGATCATCTTCTATGGACAAATTGCCTTTTGTTCCCTACAGCCTGTTCTCGGGCATTTAATTAGCCCACTACCTCTCCTTGCAATATTGTCACAGAATCTACCCATCTACAGTTCCCTATAGGAAACGACCCATCTACAGTTCCCTATAGGAAACGACCCATCTAGGATTACATATGGGGATATATCAACCTTAAATTGCATACCGGTACTTGGATCTACCAATCTGGGATTGCAAAGAGAGGGTCTCCATAGGTGCATGTTCTATACTGAGATAATAAAGGACGAATCCATTGAATGTAGAGAGCCTATCTATAAGAAGTATTGTTATGAAGGATTGTTTACAACTGATGTTGGGGGCATCTTTCCAAATATACACACTAGCTATTTAATCGCAGAAGGTGAAAATAAATACTAGCTGCAATCCTACCAACTGGAATTGTATGATACATGAATCCTGATACCATTATGAAACTTGACCTCGAACAAATACATTTATTGGCTACAAACTACCAACTTATATGAAGGCTCATACACTCAGATGCACACATATGTATATTTAATAAAGATAACGACATTCTAGCACTGCCACATAGACTGGAGACTTGACAACCTCCCTTAACGTTGAAGGCGAATGAAAATACTATACTTTTGAATTAAAAATCAAATAAGTAAATATAACATTAAAACTCAACGAACTAATAGTCTAAGTTGGTTGGGAATTTTCATCACCACTAGCAGTGGCTGTCAAATTTCTGGCAGACCCTCGGTCAGGATATTAATGTTACATGTACTTTAAGCTCAACATCATAATTGTTGTCTGTGATGAAACAAATTTGTCCATTGAAAAGGATTACTTAGGATATCTAAACTTCTTTATTGGTTTCATGATGGCTATCTTGTCCAGACTGACAATATGGAATGGAACACGGATGAAGTTCCACCAATTTCAGAAATAGCATTCCTCTTTCCCCAGATAACAAAAGATGTCTATTTTACATTAAGACATCACACCATTATTTGCCTTGTACCATGATGTAATAAATAGACTCAGTCTTGTACTGTGATGTAATGCAATAGACATTGTCTTCTACCGTGATATAATACAATAGACAATATAAATTGTCTTGTACTGTGATGTAATACAATAGACAATAGACATAGGGGGTGTCAGTGGTGGGGGCAGCACGTAAACTAGTGCAAATGTGTTGCTCTACGCTTCGCACATACACCACTACACCTGCAGTAGACTGTAGGAACAATACTCATGACGTAACAA